>CAUYLG010067830.1:0-38401 GCA_963573385.1 Cacajao melanocephalus
GCCAGCTCCTCTGCAATTGCCCTGATGTGGTAGGGCTCAAACCCGCAGCAGCCGCCAATGTACCTGACCCCCAGGTTGTAGGCCTCTCTGGCGTATTTTTGAATATCCCATCTGGTGGCAACTCTGGGTTCCAGTCCTGTAATAAGTGGCATTATGCCATTAAGCATTATATATTCTTTTCATAAAAATTCAAGGTAAGTAGCTACAAGTATATAATTTTCAATAAATGAATTATTTCCAATATTCAATTCTTACATTTAAAAAAAACTTTGCTACTTTGTGTTTATATGTTCACTTTTACATGCTATGGTATCCGTCCTTCAGGAGGGTTCCAGATGACCCCTGCCCTTTGATGTTCTTACCGTCATGCAGTCCCCTCTTGCATTATAACAGGGCTGGTCTGTGAGATCCATAGAATATGGCAGAAGGACTGACATGTGACCTCAGAGGCTAGGCTGTACAAAATGTTATGGTTTCTGCCTTGTTCTTTCTTGGGGCACTCATCCTGGAGAAAGCCAGCTGCCATGTTGCAAATATCACATTTCAAGCATGTTTTCAAGCATCACGGTGGAAAGGCCCATGAGCTAAGGAACTGAGGCCTCCAGTCAACAGACAGCAAGAAACTGACGTTGACTCCCAGAAGCCAACTAAGTGAGCTTGGAAGTAGATCCTCCAGCTCCCATCAGGCCTTCAGATGACAATAGCCCTGGCCAGTATCTGGACTGCAACCTCTTAGGAGACCCTGAACTAAAACCACCTAGTTATGCTATCCCTGAATTCTTGACCTGGAGAAACTGTGAGATAAGAAGTGGTTTTTTAAGCCACTATACTTCGCATTAATTTAATGTGTTATACAGCAGTAAGCAACATAAATGCCTTGCTGTTCTTCCTTTGTGGTTCCTCCAGAGTGATTGTATTTTATCGTATCTTACTTGTCTGAGGGTCCCTACAGAATATAGGATAAGATGTAAAGACCTTAGAAGGAAATGGAGGCTGGGCATGCTCTGCCCCTGCTGACCACTCTGACTTAATTTTTGAGGTCAACTCACCCCCTCTTCCCAAACATGCTGGGAAACTTCTTCCCTCTGCCTGGACTGCAAGTATCCTCTCACTTCATCAGCTTGGTGTCTTCATGAAAACTTGTTATACAGTCACCTGATGATGGTATCCTGCATTCTCAAAACTCTGGAGTAGCTGAGCCATATTCAAAATTGGAGAAAAGGACCTTAGGGATAACTGGTCTAACCTTATTTTTCCAATAAGGCATTTGAGAGCTAGAGGAATTCAAACATTTTCCTAAGGTGACAGGAGGACTTAGCAACAGAGCCAGAACTAGAACTAATATCTTCTGATTCCCCCACGGAAGGGCATGCTCACCAACCCAAAAGTATGCTCATTGGTTGTCTATTTAGATGCTGAATCACCTCAGATTTTATATTTAAGTTCAGAGGCCTTTGTTATTAGCCGGGCCCATCTTTTCCTTCTACTTTTCTCTAATACCAAAGGGATTTTGGCTGCAGGGAGAGAAACCAGGGACAAGACATGAGGAGACACCAAGCCATCTCTTCACTATGACAAAAGATATTTGGGTATAGATTTACTTGAGTTTATATGAATATCAAGTGAAGATATTGAGATGATTTATCAAATGTTGGTCTTACCAAATGGGAATTCTGGGAGATCGATGAATCCCTGCTTGTTGCAGTCGGGAGTATGGTAAGCCAAGGGCTGGCTCATCAGGTGAGCTTTCAGTCGGGCAGCCTCCAAGCCCTCCTTCATGAGTTTCACCGTTTGTAAACTAATTGTGGGGTCAAAGTGACAGTTCACACCAATGATGGACGCTCCTGTGAATGGGAAGAACATCTTAGCCTTAGGGATGTACCAGATGGAGTCTCACTCTGTCACCTAGGCTGGAGTGCAGTGGTGTGATCTCAGCTCACTGCAGCCTCCACCTCAAGTGATCAAGCAATCCTCCCACCTTAGCCTCCCAAGTTGCTGTGACTACAGGTGTGTGCCACCACATCTAGCTAATTTTTGTATTTTTTAAATAGATACAGGGTTCTGCCATGTTGCTCAGTCTGGCCTCAAACTCCTAAGCTCAAGTGATCCAACAGCCTCCCAGACTGCTAGGATTACAGGCGTGAGCCACCACACCCAGCAGGAAGCTTTTAATAGGAATGATGAACTAGAAGCATAGCATTGGGTCTTCATTCCCCACAAACCTCTCATACCTTTGAGTGAGAATGTTTGCTAGCAGGCAGGAAGTGCTTTCTGTGAAAAGTGCTTTGAAGAGTCTGGTGTAATTGAAGTGTCATTTATGCACATTTGGCTGTCCATCTTTCTTCAAAAAGAATTATTAGAGTTTTTTTAACTTCAAATTTTAGTAGTCAAACTTTCAATGTTTGACACTATGCTGCAAGCACAATAATTTTTAAACTGCTCAATTACACCTGTGTTTGTGATACTGCCTACTTGAGGTGTAAAAAAATGTTCCTTTTCACCAGGCCAGCTTAATAATTTCATTAGACTTCTTGGGCACAGCAGCAGAATATAATTTAGAAAAAAGTTTAAAAAGTTTTTCAGACATGTGTTTTCTAGAAGGAATTTTGTGTCTAGGATTAATAGTTGGGGGAAAAAAATTTCAAAAATCCTTTAACTTCAGCTACTCAATGTGGTTAATAGCCTATCCATCTTTTCAACAAGCTTTTCATTTGCATTTCAGCCTCCCCAGACTCACAACTATATGAGATTGTCTTCCTAAAGTATTCTTATAAAATTTGGTGCTGTGAAGTCTGATTTAGTGAGAACAAAATACGTTTTAGATATTTCATTTTTTTCAAAAACTTTCTTTACAGTCATTATGTTCTTAACTGTATTTGGACCAAAGATGCTTTATCACGGCAATCGCCAGACACGATTTTGAAAACAGTTGGTGGGTTTCTCCTAAACAAAATGAAACCCAATATTTGGAATGGGTTTACAATTATACAAAACATATATATTGGGTGGTCAGTGTTTTATATCAAAGGATGTTCTGATTTACTCTACCAATCACAAAAAGCAAAAAGCATACCAGTACTTTATGAGAATGAAAAACTTTGACAAACAGGGCAACTAACTGAAAAGTTATTAAGGTTTAAAGGCCTCACTTGTCGATGTGAAACCTCCAGCTAGGTCTAGTCGCTCCTTTCAAAAGCCTGGTGTGTGTGTGTGCCTGTGTGTGTGTGTGTATTTTTAAAACTTCTTTTCCTCTGGGATTCAATAATATCAGTATTCTTACAAAAGTAAATTAATGGTTTTTATGTTAACAAACGTAGTATACACTGATTCATAGACAGATGTGCACTAGTGTGTTATTTTAAGCCATACTAATCACAAACTGATGGAAATCTATCACCTGCTTTCACCAGGCGCACTGCACACTCGCCGGGGGGTACGCCATGCAAATCTCCTTCTGGGCCAATGCACATGGTGGCTGCCACAGGTTTGCCGGATGCTATCAAGGTTTCAACTGCCCACACAGCTTCTTCAACATGTTCAAAATACTGAAAGTTAAGGTTAGAGTACTTTTCATCTCGTTTCTCCCAAAACAATTTGAAAACCTATTGCTGTTGTTGTTGGTGTTTGAGATGGAATCTCGCTCTGTCACCCAGGCTGGAGCACAGTGGCGTGTTCTCAGCTCACTGCAACCTCCACCTCCTGGGTTCAAGTGATTCTCCTGCCTCAGCCTCCCAAGTAGCTGGGATTATAGGCGCGCACCACCATGCCCAGCTAATTTTTATATTTTTAGTAGAGACAAGGTTTCACCACGTTTGTTAGGCTGGTCTCAAACTCCTTACCCTGTGATTCGCCAGCCTCTGCCTCCCAAAGTGCTGGGATTACAGGAGTGAGCCACTGTGCCTGGCCTTGAAAACCTATTCTATTGCTTAACGACTTCATTATTACTAAGTGTTTTCAAACTCTGAATTGTGACCCATTAGCATTTTTAAATAAAATAGAATGGTGATTTCTTACTGTAAATTGCAATAAAAAGGTTTGAAAAACACCATATTAGATGAACTGAATCAAATTTAGCAGAAGCCCTAAATTGGAAAATGATTTTAAAAGCTAAATATTACTATTACTCATTATGATTGTCATCTAACCCCATGTAGTACTCTTGAAAGCAAAAGGTAGAGAAAATGTACTAGGTGTATTTGTCTTATCTTTGACCATGTCTTTCTTTACCTCTGCAATCAAGAAGTCCACATTCTTCTTCATAAAGACCTCTAGCTGTTGCAGAAATACTTTTTTAACTTCAGTTTCACTCTTGCAGCTAAGGTATGAAGGTGTCTGACTCACGCCTCCTGCTACCAAAGCGTCTCCTTCATCAGCCACTTGTCGGGCAATGTCACAAGCAGCTTCATTGACTTTCTGCCCCTAAAATGGGTGAGTGTATGAGACATCTAAATTTTCATGTGAAATTGAAATAAAATTTTTATTGAAACATTCACATCTTAGTTGTATATTTACAATAGTATCTTATTCCAGAAAATCATCGTTACGGAATAGTTCAAAGCTTTACCAAGTTGAGCAGTTTGCAATAACAGTAACACTAATAATAGTGATAGTAACAAAAAATATACGTTATATAGGACATTACATTATACCAAAGATGTGTGAGATGGTAAAAGTTTTTATATTGAAGAATGTTATCTGCTATCTTCCAGTGCCTAAGCTGCACTTAGTAGGGTACCTAGCAAATAGTAGTGGTGGTGATGATGATTTGCTTTTATGATTAATAAGATTAAAATTAAATTTAAATAACTATAGAATTCAGGACATTTTTGTCAGTATGTATATTCTCAATTAACATATAAATGCACAACTAATAAGGTCTTTTCTTTTTTTCTTTTTATTTTTTTTGTGAGACAGAGTCTCGCTCTGTCACCCAGGCTGGAGTGCAGTGGCACAATCTCGGCTCACTGCAACCCCCACCTCCTGGGTTCAAGGGATTCTTCTGCCTCAGCCTCCCAAGTAGCTGAGACTACAGGTGCATGCCACCACGCCCGGCTAATTTTTGTATTTTTAGTAGAGATGGAGTTTCACCATATTGGCCAGGCTGGTTCCAAACTCCTGATCTCGTGATTTACCCGCCTTGGCCTCCCAAAGTGCTGGAATTACAGGCATGAGCCACTGCACTGGCCACCAACTTTTCTAATTATTTAGAAAATTTGTTTGTTATGCTCAACAAAAAAAAAAAAGTCCCCAAATCCAGCCCTGTACACTCATGGAATTTGGGAAACTTCAGCCTTGATGAGGTAAAGGGGTTTGGTCCAACATCACAAAGTAGATGTGGCTGGGTCAGGCACTATTCCAGGTTGACTGATTCCTTATGCCTACTATCTTTCCTCTATGCCATACTACATTTAAAAGCATTAAGGACGAAAGAATTTGTAAGGATGCCCAATTTACTCAGCAACTGAGTCAAGAGACTGGGAGAATCATTCATCATTAAATACCTCTTCTTTCATCGCTTCGCTAAATGCCCTTTTCTTAATTTTGGGGATTCTAGCTAAACAAAACCTAAGGCTGTTATTCAACCTCTCACTTTTGAATTATCAGAAATAAAATGAAACTCAGAAGAGGCTGAACTCTTTTTTCTATGGTAGCTTTGTTGATGCAATAGGTCAGCAATATCCCATGGCTGGTTTTACTCACAGATATCTTCTCTAAGACATAGTTTCCCCTGTTCTCCAGCTTGTCTTCACTTGCATAGAAGGTGAAGGTCTGCATGACATTTGAGCCAGCTCTGAGGAACTCTCGATGAAGCTGGCGAACTGGGAGAGTGAACGGGAAAAGGTATAATTTCTATCTGTTTATTAACCCACAGTGTTTTCAAATGGCTCTCAGATGAACAAGCAGGAAAATAACTGTTTAAATTTCTGGTTGCTTGACATTTGCACATCTTAGGGGTAAATGAGATCTGAAGTCTCTTGGCAACTCTTGCAAACCAGCTAGGCTAGATGAATGGGTGGCCAGAGGGTGCTCACATTCCTGTATTTGCTCATCTTGTTCATTGTTTGTTTATCATTCACTGACTATTTGTGGATGGCACCCGCAGACACAAGGATGGACAATCCATTGTCATGTCTTTGGAGAACTTCACAGTCTGTCCAGAGATAACTGACTACAGCACTGCATGGTTGGGCTATGCAGGAAGAAGAGATCTTTTCTACCCAGGACATGGGGCAAGGGGGCGAAGGAGGTCCTGAAGATGAGGAATCATTTGAGCTGCATTTGGGAGAATTAAATGCTATTGCCAGGCAGAGAAGGTGGGGAAGGGAATTCCCTACAGAGAGAACAGCCTGAGCAAAGATAATAGGCAGGAACAGGTATAGCATTTGGGGGAATGACAAGTACTCTGAATGGCTGGAGTTGATGAATCAGGGAAGTATTTAGTTTTTAAGCAACTGGACGATGTGATTAGTACATTGTCTTCTAAAGATAATTCTGGTAGCGGGGTGAAATAAGTTGGAGCAAGATTTCCAAGCAGAGATCCATGGATGAATGCCAAATGGCAAAGTTTTTGTTTGTTTGTTTTTGAGATGGAGTCTCACTCTGTTGCCCAGGCTGGAGTGGAGTGGCATGACCTTGGCTCACATCAACCTCCTCCTCCTGGGTTCAAGCAACTCTTTTGCCTCAGCCTCCTGAGTAGCTGGGACTACAGGTGTGCACCACCATGCCACTAATTTTTTTTTTTTTTTTTTCCGAGATGGAGTTTTGCTCTTGTTGCCCAGGCCGGAATATAATGGCGTGATCTTGGCTCACCACAACCTCCACCTCCCAGGTTCGAGCAATTCTCCTGCCTCAGCCTCCCAAGTAGCTGGGATTACAGGTGCCCGCCACCACGCCCAGCTAATTTTGTATTTTAGGTAGAGATGAGGTTTCTCCATATTGGTCAGGCTGGTCTCAAACTCCGGACCTCAGGTGATCCGCCCACCTCGGCCTCCCAAAGTGCTGGGATTACAGGCATGAGCCACTGCGCCTGGTCTAGACATGCCAGCTAATTTTTTAAAAAACTTTTGAACAACTGGGTCTCCCTATGTACCCAGGCTGGTCTTGAACTCCTGGGCTCAAGTAGTCCTCCTGCCTTAGCCTCCTGAGTTGCTGGAATTACAGGCGTGAGCCACCACACCCAGCTCCTTTATGAGAACTTACAACAGAGCTCTGCACCAACCTGCTTCTGGGTGCTCCACAGCAGCTTCAGGAGTCCAGGGCCCTGCCTTTACGTAGCCCCTCTTCTCCAGTGCAAAGACAAACCCTCCATCTCCAATCACAATCTCTCCAGCATTTAAACGTTCTAGGATGCCCTAAAATTTCAGATAAGGGAGGAAAAGGAGTTACTTGAGTTTTTAGGATAATTTTCTATTTTTGCTAACATAGTCTTGGAGAGGTGTGATTATTTTAGAATTTTCAGAGAAAAGTGCATATTTTATACATATATTTATGGTTATCTATAAGACAAACAAGAATGCTCATATAATAAACATTGTGTATTCCTTTGTATGTGCTGGAGGTGGGGGTCTTTCAGAACAAGTTAAAGAGTATTTGAAGAATACTACGGGAGGTGTGTTTGAAGAACTATCTGCTGAGGGATTAAATGAAAAGATTTTGTTGTAAAGCCTCAAATCTGCACTTAAGCAACAAACTAAAGAGAGGGTTAAAATTGTTAAAGAAGTTAAAGTGGCATAGAAGCTATTTTTTTTTTTTTTTCTTAAAAACAGGGTCTCACTATGTGCTCAGATAAGCTTGAACTCCTGAGCTCAGAAGATCCTCCAGATTCACCCTCCCCAGCAGCTGGAACTACAGGCTCGTGCCACAGTGCCCAGGAATGCTATTAATTCATTTTATTTTAAGACTGAAAAGGTGGCCAATCATTCAAAGACTTCTGTCTTTGGTGTTAAAATTCAGTTTCCACAACGGTAGCTATGCTCTGCAGTCCAGGTTATGAGTGTGCACATTCTGAACTTTATGATGAGAACAAGGAAGAGACATCTAAATAAAGTATTTGTTAAATGATTTCCAGCCCAATATCCATACTTACTCTATTTACAATACTGTGCAATAATCACCTTGGTGTTGTTCTACAGATAAATTTGGAATTAAGCATTTTGGAAGGGCTTTCTGAATTTCAAAGTAATTCTCTCATTTAATAGTGTTTTTGTAATTTCAGATAATCATAGACTTTAAAAATAAAAGATATTCAATTCAATTGAGATCTCTCTCTGATTTCACAAATGAAGAATTAAGACCCAGAGTCCCTGAGTAATTTACATATGGTCTTCCAGATGGGGAGCATAGGGCTTCCTGACTCTTTCATGCTTACATAATATCTAGATTTGATTTAAAATGGGATTGGGCGTGGTGGGACAGCCCTGAAAAAAACCGTATAAAGGAATAACTTGGGACGTATTTATCCAGTGTGTTCCATTTACTACCAATAACAGTGGATAAAACAGAAGCTGACATAACAAGCATTCCAGAAATCTGCGAGACAGTCACAGGATTTTGCATCCCAATTCCTTGCCACCTTCTTAGAGCCTCCCTCATTTTCATCCTCTTCCCCTCCACTGCTTCTTCCCATGCCATTTGGACAGCTGGTGCTCAGAGAGAGGAAACAACGGACATTTCACCTGAGAGCAGCTAAGTGGTAGATTATGCTGTATGTTCCCTAATATACCTTTCAGATCCAAACATTTTCAAGGCGTAATGTTGAATCCATGTTATCTTATGGAAGTCCATAAGATAATAAAGCACTACAAAAATATAAATGGCTCACATGTCATTTTGAAATCCAAATATTCGTCATGATCGCAATGTGTCTAAACATCACATCTGAAAACGACAACTTCGATTATGACCTAATTAACATATATTACTGCCAGAACAGTTATATAAAAAACATAAACAATGGTCACTTAAATGAGATATGACTTCCTACTAACTTTCATTTGGGTAAAATAATTAATGACATTTGGGCAGTTAGCAGCTCTCATTGAGTGTGTATGTGTTTTCAGACTTCAGTATCACAACATTTTAATGCACAGCATAGCAAAGGATCTGATGTTGGGTGGCAGGGTGGGCAGTGGTGATTCAATTACTATGCTGTTCATGTGCTTGCTGAGTGATTACCTCTGGAAATACTATCTCTTACATTTGATTGCATTTTAAAATTATCTAGACTTCAGGATTTTCTGTTCCCAAGCTAAACAGATTTTTTAAAAAATGGAAAGTGCTATGAAAAAAATACTGTTTTGTGAAAAAGGATGACAAAACAGTACGTGTAATATCAGCCCATTTTTGTTTAAAAAGTACATATTTGCCTCAACAACAAACTAGCAGAATATACACCAGAATTTAACAGGCACTGTTCTTTGTGCTTTCCCTAGCTGAACATGTGCTAGCTTTGTAACACGTATTTACATTTTAAACTCAAATGTGAGGACATGTTATTGTCTATATATTGTTTTAACACTGACACATGCACGCAAACAAACTACTGAGGAAACCGTTTTTCCATCTTATGTCCATCTGTTGCTTAGATAATTCTATAAAGATAATTCTTTAAAATGTTAGATTTTCTGCGTTTGAGTTTGGGGAGTAAGTTAGAATATATGACTATGAGAATGGAGACAAACAAAACATATCTATCTATATCTATAGGAATCATCCTTCCGAGGCACCATGGATATTCATTTAGTACATTTAGGAAATGGTAAAATTCTCACCTTCCTTGGACTGGTGAGAGCCTATAGTCCTTTGCCACTTCAACACCCACTCATGCCATCAACATGCATCGATGATGCTGTATTTAGAATACGTAACTGAACTGACCTTCTTCCTTGTGTAGAGGTCTTTTTGATTTGGGAGGCCATCCATTTAGAAACTGGGCACACCTCGGCTGGTTCTCCAGTAGGCAGGCACTGGGATGAGAGTTGGACCTTTCTCACTGTCCTTACAGCCCAGAGGATACAGTTGGCCTGGCCCCATCTGTCTCCCTACCATTTTCCAGGGGCCTCCGTCACACCGGGCCTGGGACTGGGCATTTTGATACCAAAAGGTCAAGTTTATTCCCTCCTCCCTCCATTCTCCTCTCTCTTCCAACTCTCCAGTCTCATTCCGTGGCAGTCAGTCCATCTATCCATCTGTTCACCAAATTAGAAGAAGGCCTACCATCTGCACTGAAAACGCTCCTCCAGACAGGCCACTGGGAAAGCCAAGAGATGGACTTGTTAATCTGGAGCTGGAATTGGGTTTTACAATCTCATCAGCAGCCCTTCCTCAATATCTTTCAGCCACTCTGCCCATTTTTTCTTTTCTTTTCTTTTCTTTTTTTTTTTTTCTTTTTTGAGACAAGGTCTCACTCTGTCGCCCAGGCTGGAGTGTAGTGGGCGATCTCGGCTCACTGCAACCTCCGCCTCCCCCGCTCAAGCAATTCTCCTGCCTCAGCCTCCGTAGTAGCTAGGATTACAGGTGTCCGCCACCACACCAGGCTAATTTTTGTATTTTTAGTAGAGACAGGGTTTCATCATGTTGGCCAGGCTAGTCTTGAACTCCTGACCTCGGGTGATCCGCCCGCCTCTGCCTCCCAAAGTGCTGGGATTACAGGTATGAGCCACAGCGCTCAGTCCTCATTTATTTCTTAAACCATGTTTTTGAGGCTTGCGTGGTGCATTTTTCTGGTATCATGGACATGAAATTGCCTGCGAAAATCTGCAACCGCCCAACCAGCGCCTGGGCCTTAAGCGCAGCGAGAACCTGGCGGGGAGGCGGCCCTGACACCCACAGTGCCGGTCCAGGTGGGAAATGTCAGAGCGGCGCCGCCCTCTCCTCCCCTCTCTGGGCGCGCAGGTGCACATGCGCTCGTGGCGGCTGCCGACACAGATGTGGAGCACGCAAGGCGCACTGCGGGGCCTGGTGGGGAGGGGATATCGCCCCTGCGGGGCTAGGAGCAGTATCTCCGGGGAGTTTTCTGGTCTTGGGGTGCCAGATTCAGAAGGTGTGGGGAGGCTCGGAGCTGTGGGGACACCCAGCCGTCGGGGACGGCTCAGAAGGTGCCTTTGGGTCTGAGTGGCAAGGATCACAAAGATCCGGGGCGCACTCTGGTCCAAACGGGACTAGGGATGGAGGGGAGAGAGAGGCGCTCTGGGGGCATGCTCTGAACGTAGGGCAGGGGTGAGGAGGCTCAGAGGCGCGTTGGGGTCCTGCTGGATAAGTTCTGGAAGCACATTCTGGTCTGAGGCCAAGGGAGGAGGGGGAAGTAGGAGGATGCTGGGTGCCAGGCCGTGTCCGAGGGCCCCTCTGCGCTCCCAGAGGCTGGGGTACAGAGCAGGTAGGAGGAGGAGAGCGCCCTCGGGTCTCCGGGAGACTCACCTTCTTGGCCTTTTTGCCCCCAACGGGTGGCATCTTTGTGGCGTCCAGATAGGTGGTCGACACGGATGCAGACCGACGAGGCGAGCCTTCCCGCTGCGCAGCCGGGAGCTGCTGCGAGTCCGCAGCCCGCCTCTTTATACCCGCAGCTGGGCGCGGGGAGGGCCTCCCAGCCTCGGTGCCGGCCAACGCGGGCCTCGGGCGGGAACACGCCCACCAGCCTTTCATCAGGCCCGTCCCCGATTGGGAACCCGGCGTGCCGAGGAGGTGATCCAGATTGTCCATGGAACCACCGAAAAGTAAAATAAGAAAAAACTAGGTTGCCACTCGCTCAGACTTCAGACCTGCCTAGCGTCCGTTTTGCCCCTCTCAGGTCTCCTATGCTGACCGTCCTCTGTCTCGCCTGAGATCATGCACCATGGCCCACTTAGGCTGCAGGAGAAGCCCCTGAGAAGCCCATTCGATGCTTAAATATTTGTCAAAGGCCAAGGCGTCAAGATTTAGGGGGTGAAGTCCTGGAAGATCCTCAGCCTGGAGTGTGATCTCCTGTGTGATATACATCCAGTACAACGGGACACAAAAGTGGCGTTAATAGAGGAGTCCAATACCAACCCTGAATGGGTATGTTCAAAATGACCTTCTACCCCTATATCCAAACACGCCTTGCAGTTTCTAATAATAGAGTAGTTTCTAATAAGAATGTTTGTAATATTTAACAAGGATAGACTTTTAACATTTATAAATGGAAGCAGAAATGTACTTTGAAGACTTCAAAATTCAGCATGAAAACTATATAAAAACATATAGACATTAGAAAAACTGGAAGAAATAGAGAC
The DNA here is from genome assembly GCA_963573385.1 of Cacajao melanocephalus. NCBI lineage: Eukaryota > Metazoa > Chordata > Mammalia > Primates > Pitheciidae > Cacajao > Cacajao melanocephalus. Next base: position 12,249 of record CAUYLG010067830.1, read on the forward strand.
GTTAGCAGTAGTTACCTATTGATGATGGAATTAAGGCTTGTTTTATTTTATTCTTCATGTTTCACTGTATTTTCCAAAATATATTTATAATGAGAACTCATTGATTTTTAAGATAATAAAAACATTACTTAAAAAAAAGTACAGCATGGCTGGGCATGGTTGCTCACATCTGTAATCCCAGAACTTGGGAGGCTGAGGCGAGTGGATCACTTGAGGTCAGGAGACCAGCCTGGCTAACATGGTGAAACCTCGTCTCTACTACAAATACAAAAATTAGTAGGGCGTGGTGGCGGGTGCCTGTAATTCCAGCCACTTGGGAGGCTGAGGCAGGAGAATCGCTTGAACCCGGGAGGCAGAGGTTGCAGTGAGCTGAGATGGCGCCATTGTACTCCAGCCTGGGCAAAAAGAGTGAAACTCCGTTTAAAAAAAAAAAAAAGTACAGAATGACAGTAAATAGACTACAGAACAACGAAATATCTGAAACACAGTTCAGAAAATTTTACCCAGATAAAAGCAAGTAAAAAAATTCTGTATGCAGACAAACAACCTCCGTATCAACACATTCAGAGAAGAAAGTTACTGCAGCACGTGAGGAACTAATACAAATTTAACTGCTAAAGGGACGTGTGTTTGAGATACAACTGAGAAAGTAAACAGGTCATTTTGCTCCTAAGTATGTCAGGTTTAAAATGGAAAAAAGAAATGAAAAGGTGAAAGTATATACTGTAATTCAAATGATCTGTTATTTCATGGGCTTCTCCACCCCCCACTGTAATCTGGGGTCAGCAAGAATGAGGCATAAGGTAATGTCGTTCTTCACAGTACCTAGATTTTTAAAAAACTCATGAAGGCATTGGAGTGTCTGAATAGGTAACAGTTTAGTTAGTTAATAAGTAACAATTTAGTTAGTTAATGCCCCAACGGGGCAAACCTTAACTAGTTAAGGTATTCACCTGGTGAGCACTGGTGAGATGAGCATGTCTAGAGCGAACCCCGCGGTGGCTGCAGAGAGCAGCCGCAGTAGTGGGTATCCGGCACTAGGGGGCGGTATCAGCACTCTGACAGTCAATAAAGGCCGAAAGCTGACGTTCCCAATTTCAGTTTCCTGAAAATTTAGCAAAACTTGGGAGAAATTTTAACCTAGTAGCATTAAATTTATAAATAAATTATGAATTTTTAATAGGTAATGTAGACACATGGGAAAATATTTACTTGTTTTTTCTTTATTTCTCTAAGATAAAACATGGCAAAAAAATTTGAAGTCTTTCCTCGGCTCCAGCTGCCAGTTCAAGCGTCCTCCCTGGAGGTAACCGCTATTGTCGGTGACCACCCTTCCAGAGGAATTTCATGCATACCTAAGTGTATAGATGTATATAAAAGGATTTGTACTCGAACGTATGGAATTCTCATTTTTTAAAAAGCTTATCCACTCCCATGTGTTCCAAAATGACTTATAGGCAGCTGTCAAAATATTTTTGTATATCCTGGGCCTCTCAATTTGTTGTCCTAACTTTCCCACGCCCCCACCCCCAATTAGGTCCTTTTTAAAAATCATTCATCTACTATTTCCATAACAGATGATAATATCCACAGTGTATGTAAAAGGCACTAACTAAGCCTTTTACTTGTACAACAGTATTTATCCCACACAACTCTGTGAGGTGGGTGTCCCCTCTTTGTTCTAAAGAATCACGAAGTCAGGGAGTTAGAAGGATCACCAGCGTGCTCCCTGAAGTTCCTTCGCCCGCCCCATTCCCAGAGAATTGTCTGCTTGGATATCACTTAGGAAGTGAGGTTTTTTTGCTTGTTTGTTTTTTTTCAGACAGAGTCGCGCTCTGTCACCCAGGCTGGAGTGCAGTGGTGTCATCTTGCCTTACTGCAAACTCCGTTCCCCGGGTTCAAGCGATTCTCCTGCCTCAGCATCCTGAGTAACTGGGATTATAGGTGGGTGCCACCATGCCTGGCTAACTTTTGTATTTTTTGGTAGAGATGGGCTTCACCATGTTGGAGAGGCTGGTCTCGAACTCCTGACCTCAGGTGGTCCTTCCGCCTCGGTATCCCAAAGTGTTGGAAATGCAGGCATGAGCCACTACGTCCGGCAGGAAGTGAGCTTTGTAATAAACTGTCCTTGGGAGGCTGCCTATGTTCTCTGATCTCTACTGGACCCAACCAGATGAGGGAGGTCATAAGACTGAAGTCCATGGCGGTCTACAAAGATATTGCAGGTTAAAAATAAATCCCAAAGAAGAAGAGGGGACTTAAAGCTGGAGATCCGCCCCCTTCATTTTACAACCTCAAAAGAGACTTGTTTATTGCTTTGTCTCTGAGCTGTGCTTTGTTCTATTTATAATTCTATTTATTCACTCAACAAACATTTAGGTACCATTAATACAATATTTTAAACCCTATGCTTGGTGCTGGAGGTAAAGGATATCTTCTCCGTTTTTTTTTCAAGGAGGAGATAAAAACCATCTCAAATAAGTGTTAAAATGTTCCTTTTACCAATATGTAGATGGAAAAAATGCCAGGACTTTTCATTTTCCATTCAATTGGTTTCTCCTTTAAAATGAAACTGACTTTTCACAGGCCTTTTTAGACTAAATATGTTTCATTTAGCCTTCAACCCTTGAAGATATTTTGTTTAACACTGTGTTTAATGATGTTTTATATTTTGACATGATGTTTAATGATGTTTTAGCACTGTGTTTAATGGTGGTTTTACATTTTAACACTGTACAGAACAGTCTTCACAAACTGCCAATGTGGAAATGGAGCCAACTTCTGCGTTTCCTTTGGCAAAGCCAGTGTTTTCAAAAAATCGAATGTGAATTCCTTTATGTGGAGCTTCCACCCTTCCCATTTGCTGGTCTGTGCCACACCTAGCTGCCCTGCACTCTTCTGGTTCCCATATTTACCTTACCTTAAAAGCACTTAGGCTTTCCACTTCCACTCTAAATAGAAGGTATATTTGGGGTTATAAAATACATATTCCCCCAAGTAGCCCCCAAACAGAAGGTTTTATTTGCCTTACATTTTTCTACCGCCACTAACCCCAGTTATTTTGTGTTGCCAGGATGACGATAATAAAAGGTTGATAGGGGTGGATTTTCCTTCTAAGACTCTCTTTTCCAGGTGCACAGGCTTTTCTCAGTTTACCTGTCCTGTCCAGCACCCTCTCTATTGCAGTGGCCACATGCATGCATTTGTCCCAAAGACTTGTGCATAGCCAACCACACTGTACAATTACTCCCCTTGAAAGGGTCTTGGCTTCTTCGTATGGAAAATTAGAAGTTGCAGCTGGGTGACTTTTCAGATTTGTCTTTGCATAAACTTAGCGCACAAAACAGCCTTTTCCTGAGGTGCTTTCATGGCCTTTCCCTTGCGGTCATCAAGCCCTTCCTGAGCCCGGCTCTGATGGTGCCTGTGGCTCCTGCTGGTGCCTCCGGCTTTTGCCCATGCTTGAGTTTTTGCCTTTAATTTCATAGTTATTAGAGAAATAGCTGAATTTGTTTTACTTGACAGCTCAGGGCTTCCTTCCACCACAGGTGAGACTGTTTCCCTCAGGGCTTGCAGATGAGCCAGCATGCCCAGCGTCTCCTGGCTTTCCACAGAGCGGTCCTCCAGCTGATATTCCTGTTAATTCTGGATACCCCCAGTTTCCCAGAACTGTCCTCCCAGCATGGTCATTGCATCCCGAGTTCCTTTTCTAGCTCTGAGATTTCCTCTCTTCTGCTTTTCCTCGAATGCTTTCTAACAGGAGGATTAGCCTGTCATATGCCCTTTTGTGGCTTTTCTTTAAAAAAAGCAGATAACTCTAACTTTATGAGCACTTCCTATGTGGAGTCAGCTGTGCTAAGTGCTTTGTAAGCATTATGTAATCTTCACAATAGCCCTGTGAGGTAGGGATTTCACCAGCCCGATTTTACTGATGACGGTGCTGAGGCCCACAGAGGCCAAATGAGAATCGCCCCAAGATCATGTCAATAGTAAGCACAGAGCTGAGAGAGGACATCAGCCAGGCCAAATGAAGCCAGAGATCACGCTCTTTAGAGTTACTCTATGTTTTCTTTTCAGTAGATTGTTTTTCTCAAAAACTCCCCAAACTCTATAATCTCATCTGATTCATGGTTGTTCCCACTCACCTGGCCCAACCCAGAGGTCCGTTCTCCCAGTCAAGAGAAGTTCAGATTCACTGGACATACAGTTAGTGACCAACAGAAAACAGTCTATCCTGGCCAGGCTCCCCCACCGAATACTCCATGACTTTTGCATTGTGTATAACCCTTGGGTTGCCTAGTCATTCTGAAACATTGCTGTTGTTTTAGACAGGCATTGGGAAACAGAAGCACTAAGTTCTTGGAATAGCCATTTAAATCTTAATTTCTGCCATCTTTGTGAGCTGCTAATAGATGTCTCAGTTCATCCTTCTCTGTTTTAATAGGAAAGCGTTGGAGTGGGTGCTAGAGATCCCCTTTTTCATGGGGGGGCTGGTATGTGATGTTTAGGTGGTCCATCAGCTTCAGTCTGTAGCTCCTGATCTTGGGAGTCATACCCCAGGGACAGCCCCTGTGATCTGGTCTCAACCCTGCAAAAGAAAGAAATACACAGCAGCCTGGTGGGTGCATGGTGCAAGAAGGGAGAGATGGCAACAGAAAGATCAATAGCAGCTCAGGGGATACCTGGTTATAGTGGGATGAGAGTGGATTCTAACCCAGGAGAACGTAGACACCAGCACCACACTGAAGAGCTTACATGTGATGGGAAATTCACTACCAGGTTGAAATCCAAGACTCCCCACACCCCCCTACCCTTTTTTTTCTCACACAAAACATGCTGTTTTCTCATTTCCACTTCCTGATGGTTTGCACATAGCTGTACTAGTCAGCTGCATCTGAAGAGGATTTAGTGAGGGCTTTAGCTGGTGCTGATGCTGGAAATCTTTGCCCATGTAAAGCATTTCTTTGGGATAAACTAGTACATGACTTTAGTCTACTTTAAGATTATTATCAGTACACGGCCCCCCGTTGACTTAGAAAAGTAGTAACACATTTCTGACACATTAGCAAAATGATCATCACTCAACAGCTTCTGAACTTCAAGAATAGAGGAACATATATTTATTTTTTCAAGTTAATACATGTATACAATAAGAACCCCCAAGTATTAAAAAAGGATATACATAAAAGTAGGGTTCTCTTTAACTTGCATTTCCCAGTTTCAACTTATTTGGTATTTATAACCTATCCAGCTTAAAGAATTTTTGAAAGAAGTTAGAATTTCCAAAACCAGCTTCCATTGATACCCTACACACTCACCAGAATAACTAAAATGAAAAATATGAAATTTTGGGGAGGATGGGAGGCAACTGAACTCTCATTATTGCTAATAGCAGTGTAAATTGGTACAACTGTTTAGAAAAAAAAATGTTTGGCAGCATCTATGAGAGCTTCACCTATCTGTAACAAATGATTCCACTCCTGGGGGGCAAATGTATGCAAATGTTCCCCTTGAAAGACATGCAAAAGAATGTTCAAAGCAAATCATTCATAAATAGCCAAGACTGGGAACTATGCAAATAGCCATCAGTGATAGAATAAATAAGTTGTGGCATATTTACACAATGGAATGCTATATGCAATGAGAATAAATGACTACAATATGAATGAATCTCACAAACATAGTATTCACTAAAAGAAGCCAGACACAAAAGGGCAATACTGTAAAATTACATTTGTGTGAGGTAAAAGCAGGCAGTACAAAACTATGCTCTTAGAAGTCTCAATATTGATTATTCTAGGGAAGAGGAGAGTGAAAAGAAGGAAATTAGGTGCTGGTAATGTTCTGTTTTTTACCTTAGTGCTGTGTAGATGACAGTGTTCAGGTTATGAACATTCATCAATCTGTACATTTACGACTTGTATACTTTTTTGTATGTATCTTATACCCCAATACAAATTTAAAAGTAAAAATAAAGATGACATGAAACAGCTTCTTGGCCTTTTGTGGATTCACGGAAAGGCCCAATTAGATTAAATAAACTAAAAAAGCTAACACAAACCAGTCTATATTTAGAATACAGTCATTTCACTTGTGGTAAGCAGTTATTTAGGTAGACAGTGTTAATTCCAATAGTTTCTTTATTATAAAGGTAATGCATTTTGAAAAATAAATTCAGATATATATGTATAAATTGAGATATATCTATAGAACCCAAAGTTTAAAAGGTCATTAATTGTTAATGAGATGAACTATACAATCATAATCTAGAATAAACAAAAAAAGGAAAAATTAAAATGCTATTTCATATTGCCAGTTTCATTTTATTTTTAAGTGGCTCTTAGAGACAGCATTGCATAATGTATACAAGATTCGTTTTTGAAAAGTTAACTAATCTCACTTTAATTAATTAGTTAACTAATTATAATCAGTAAGACAGTCATGTGGCTCAAAATTCAAAATTTAAAAAGGGTTTTCCTGTCCCTCAGTCATCCAATTCCCCCAGTCAACCAAGTTTCAGTTCTTTCATGTTCAGTCAGAAATGTACATACAACAAATATGTATAAACACTCTTTGCCCCCATTGAACCAAGTGGTAGGACACTAGAAACACTGTCACCATTTTGCTTTTTTTTTTTTTTTAAGAGACAGTGTCCAGATCTGTCACTCAGGCTGGAGTGCAGTGGTACAATAGCTCACTGCAGCCTCAAACTCCAGGGTTCAAGCAATCCTCCTGCCACAGTCTCTCAAGTAGCTAGGAATATAGGTGTGTGCCACTGTGGCTAATTTTTTATTTTTATTTTTGTAGAGATAGGGTCTCCCTACATTGACTAGGGTGGACTGGAATTCCTGGCCTTATATGATCCTCCTGCCTTGGCCTCTCAAAGTACTGGGATTACAGAGGCAAACCACTGCACCTTGTCCCATATTGTTTTTTGGAGACAGAGTCACCCAGGCTGGAGTGCAGTGGTGTGATCTCAGCTCACTGCAGCCTTAACCTCCTGGGCTCAAGTGATCCTCCCACCTCAGCCTCACGAGTAGCTGAGACTCCAGGCGCACATCACCATGTCCAGCTAATTTGTGTATTTTTTGTAGAGATGGCGTCTCCCAATGACCTACCCAGGCTGGTCTTGAACTCCTGGGCTCAAGCAATCTGCCTACCTTGGCCTCCCAAAGTGCTGGGATCTATACAAGTATGTTATATAGATATACCAGGATGTATTTGACCTGTTCTTACTGATGGACAGTAACATTATTTCTATGTTTCACAACTTTAAAAAGCCAGAACAAGTAACTTTTCACATACATTGTTTCATATATATGAATGAATATCTGTCTAGTAAATCTGGAAGACAAGTTAACATTTTATTATCAGACATTCATTTGTTTCCTCTACTTGGTTATTTTTATTTAGAACTTAGGACAATCAAAACTGAGTTTTAGGCCGGGTGCCTATGATCCGGCCTAAAATTACAGGCTCACGCCTATAATCTCAGCACTTTGGGAGGTCAAAGAAGGTGGATCACCTAAGGTCAGGAGTTTGAGACCATGCTGGCCAACATATAGTAAAACACCATCTGTACTAAAAATACAAAAATTAGCTGGGTGTGGTAGCGCATGCCTGTAGTCCCAGCTACTTGGGAAGCTGAGTCAGGAGAATCACTCGAACCCAGGAGGCGGAGGTTGCAGTGAGCCAAGATCGCACCACTGCACTCCAGCCTGGGTGACAGATCAAGACTCCATCTCAAAAAAAAAAAAAAAGCGAGTTACAAGTTATAAAAGGTTTTCAGGTGGAAGAGGTTGAGCCATTCATTCATTTACTCCTCGACAAATACAGAGTTACAGAGAAAAGGGAGCACTTATACACTGCTGGTGGGAATGTAAATTAGTTCAGCCACTGTGGAAAGCGCTTTGGTGATTTCTCAAATAAGTCAAAGCACAACTGCCATTTGACCCAGCAATCCCATAACTGTTGAGTATATACCCAAAGGAATATACATCATTCTGCCATGAAGACACATGCATGCATATGTTTATGGCAGCACTATTCTCAATACAAAGACATGGAATCAACCTAAATGCCCATCAATGGTAGACAGGATAAAGAAAATGTGGTACATATGAGATTGTGCCCTTTACAGCAACATGAATGGAGCTGAAAGCCATTACTCTAAATGAAATAACACAGGAATGGAAAACCAAATACCTCATATTCTCACTTATCAGAGGGAGCTAAACCTTGAGTACATATGGACACAAAGAAGGGAACAACAGACACCAGGGGCATACTTGAGGGTAGGAGGAGGAAGACGATCAGAAAAACTACCTATCGGGTACCATGCTTATTACCTGGGTGATGAAACAATCTGTGCACCAAAACCCCAAGACACAAAATTCAACAATATAACGAATTTGTATATATACCCCAGAACCTAAAATACAAATAAAAAAAATTGAAAACAAATATTTATTGAGCCCTACTTTATGTAAGACACTGTTCTATATCATGAATAGAAGCGACAAGATTTCCTACTATCTGGTGTTTACATTCTGATGTATGTGAGGAGGTAGGGAGAGGAGAACAGACAATACGAAATAAATAAGTAAATGACAGTCATGTGCTGCTTAAGGACGTTTCATTGGTCCCGTAAGATTATAATGGAGCTGAAAAATTGCTATTGCCTAGTGACGTCTTAGACACTGTAACACCCTAGTGCGACATCTTACTCAAGTGTTTGTGATCATGCTGGCATAAATAAACCTATTGCAATGTCAGTTTTACAAAAGTATATCACAAACAATTATGTACTATACATAATACTTTTTTAAAAACTGAGATGGAGTCTTGCTCTGTTGCCTCCACTGGAATGCAGTGGCATGATCTCAGCTCACTGCAACCTCGCCGCCCAGGTTCAAGTAATTCTTGTGCCTCAGTCTCCCTAGTAGCTGGGATTACAGATACCCGCCACCACACTAGGCTAATTTTTGTGTTTTTAGTAGAGATGGGTTTCACCATATTGGCCAAGCTGGTCTCGAACTCCTGCGCTTAGGTCATCTGCCTGCTTCAGCCTCCCAAGCATAATACTTGATAATGATAATAAGGGACTATATGAGTGATTTGTGTATTTCAGATACTGTTCTAATCATTATTTAGTGTGTACTTCTCCTACTACATTGCTAAAGGAGGTGACAGCTCCATGTGTGTTATTGCTCCTAAAGACCTGGCCGTGAGACAAGATGTGGAGGTTGAAGATAGTGATATTGATGATTCTGACCATGTGTAGACTTAAGCTACTGTGTTTTTGTTTTTACAAAAAAAGTTTAAAAAGAAAAGAATAAATTTAAAAATAGAAAAAAGCTCATAGAATAAGGATATGAGGAAAATATGTTTGTACAACGGTACATATGTTTGTGTTTTAAGCTGTGTCATTACAAACGAGAAAAAAGTTTTCAAAAGTTTATAGTTTAAAAAGCTACAAAGAAAAACAATTTTTAAATAAATTTAGCCTAAGCGTACAGAGTTTATAAAATCTATGGGAGTGTACAGTAGTGTCCTAGGCCTTCACATTCACACATCACTCACTCACTGAGTCACCCAGAGCAACTTCCAGTCCTGCATGCTCCATTCATGGTAAGTGCCCTACACAGGTGTACCATTTTTTATCTTTTCAACGATATTTTTATCCTATCTTTTCTATGTTTAGATACACAAATACTTACCATTGTGTTACAATCACCTGCAGTTTACAATCGCCTGCAGTATTCCGTACAGTAATATGCTGTACAGGTTTGTAGTCTAGAAGCAACAGGATATATTATATAGCCTAGGTGTGTGATAGGCTGTACTATCTAGGTTTCTGTAGGTACATGCTATGAAGTTTGCACGAAGACAACGTTGTCTAATGACGTTTTTTTTTAATGAAAACATATTCCTGTCATTAAGCATGGATCCAGCCTCCAGAACCAAGAGAAATAAATCTCTGTTCTTTATATATTACCAGTCTCAGGTATTTTGTTACAGCAGCACAAAAATGGACTAAGACATCTGGATACTCCATACAAGTGAAATCATGTAGTGTTTGTTCTTTTATGACTGACTTATTCCACTTAGCGTAATGTCTTCATGGTTCATCTATGTCAAAGCATATGTCAGAATTTCCTTCCTTTTTAAGACTGAATAATATTTCATTGTATGTATATATCACATTTTGTTTGTCCATCTGTTGATGAACACTTGGGTTGTTTACATTTGTCATCTATTGTGAATAATGCTGCAATGAACATTGGGGTGTAGATATCTGTCTGATTACATGCTTTCAATTCCTTTGTGCATACACCCAGAAGTGGAATTGCAGGATCATATGATAATGCTATTTTTAATTTTATATGGAATCTTCTTACTGTTTTTCAAGGCAGCTGTACCATTTTATATTCCCACCAATGGCACTCAAAGTTTCCAATTTTTCCATATCCTTTCCAACACTTGTTATTTTCTGATTTTTAAAAAATAGCATTTATCCTAACAGGTGTGAGTGAACAGCTCATCGTGGTTTTGATTTGCGTTACCCCAATGATGAGCGATGCTGAGCATCTTTTCATATACTTGTTGGTCGTTTGTTTATCTTCTTTGCAGAAATATTTATTCAAGTCCTTTGCCCATTTTTGAATCTGGTTGTTGGCTTTTGGTTGTTGAGTTGTAGGTGCTCTTTATATATTCTGAATATTATTCCTCAATCATATATATGATTGGAAAATATTTTCTCCCATTCTTCTGACTTTTTGTTTGTTTGTTCTTTAGACGTTGGGGCTTAGAGTGTGACTTGTCAAGATCATAAATATCTTTATTGGAGCCACTGGAGCTTGAACAAGGGTCTCCCTATTCTTTATCTAATCTTCTTTTTTACTATCTGACCTACCTCCTTAACATTTAGTCACATCAACGAACATAAAAGGAGTTTGCCCGATGGCAATTGCTGTTGCATAGGTAAAGTATCAACTAACATTTAAGCTAGTCCTTTGGGTGACCCAGGCCCTTGCTGCTATTGCCTCTTCATCTCCTCACCCACCAGGGTGGTGACGCAAATAGAGACTGGACTCAACTGGGTGCTTTAGTTACCTTCATTAATTAACTAATTAATTAAATTTATTTTCTCCATTATATCCTCATTAAAATGTTCTATTCTGCTCTTTAAAATGTTTTAAGAATCAGGCCGGGCATGATGGCTCACACCTGTAATCCCAGCACTTTGAGAGGCCAAGGTGGGTAGATTGCCTGAGGTCAGGAGTTTGAGACCAGCCAGGCCAATATAGTGAAACCCTATCTCTACTAAAAATAGAAAAATTAGCTGGTCATGGTGATGGGCGCCTGTAATCCCAGCTACTAGGGAGGCTGAGGCAGGAGAATCACTCGAACCCGGGAGGCGGGGGTTGCAGTGAGCCGAGATGGCGCCATTGCACTCCAGCCTGGGCAACAAGAGCAAAACTCCATCTCAAAATAAATCAATTAATTAAATGTTTTAAGAATCAGAACATGGTTTACAATGGCTATTTATCTATTTATGTATTTTTGAGATAGTGTCTCGTTCTGCCACCCAGGCTGGAGTGCAGTGGTGCAATCATGGCTTCCTGCAACCTTGAACTCCTGGGCTCAAGTGGTTCTTCCACCTCAGCCCCTGCACCCTAAGTAGCTAGGACTATACTATGGTAGTGTACCACCATGCCCAGCTAAATTCTATATTTTTTGTAGAGCCAAAGGCTATTTGTTTACTTTAAAAACTTCGCACTGCTTTACAGTGACAGTGGATGGATTTTTCTACCGCATTTTAAAGAAGAGACTCTCTTTTCCTAGATGGCTCCAGGCCTTTGAGTGAGGACATCAAGCTTCCATGCCTCAGATGAATCCTATAGCACCACTGCTCATCACTGCAGGCTGCTGCCTAGTGTAGTGCTTGACACAAAGTCGGCCCCCAATAAATATTTGTCAAATGAATGCCACGATGCCACAACAAGGGGAGAGGATTTGTAGGGAAAGCGGGGCCCACACATTTGATTTAGAAGGGGAAAGGAGCAGTATTTCTACATTATGGCTCCAGTGGAAATTGGTTTTATTTCTCTCATTCATCATGTTTGTCTCATTCTTCATGTTTGACGCTCTAGGATACAGCACACCTGGAGGCAGAAATCAAGCTCTCCAGAACACAGCAAGCCCCAAGTAGCTTTTCTAGCTGGATGGTAGAGGGAGCAAAAACTTGGATCCTTGAGACCAAAGCATCCTGCTTGGGATGGTTTTTGGGGAGGCCCTGCAAAAGGATTCTGGAAAAACGACGAAACTATTTTGCCTTTCAACATGATTTCTTTTTCAGCCATGACCTTGAGTAAATCATTTAACTTTCCTGAGCCTCTGTTTCCTCACATCAACGATATGGGAATAGTGTGAGCTTCCCCAAGACAAGTTACTTGTTCAAGGCTCCTAGCTAGAAGCAGCAGGGCTGAGATCCGAACTCAGGCAGTATGGTCCACATCCTGAACACCCCTCTATGGCTGTACATTCACGTCACGGTGAGAGTTTCCATTTAGTTAACACTATCCATATTCTTCATGTTTCAAACTGCTGCCTTCTCACTGTAAAATGGAAAGTCAACAGTTGCAATTGAAGCAGGAAATAATAAAGACTCCTATCACCCGTTTTTTTTTTTAAAGAAAAGATAAAGCTGAGCCCACAAAACAGAGCATAACCGTTTCCTCAATTTCCTGGGACTAGAACAAACATTCCTTCCTTCCTTCCTTCCTTCTGTCTCTTTTTTTGAGATGGAGTCTCACACTGTCACCCAGGCTGGAATGCAATGGCATGGTCTCAGCTCACTGCAACCTCCGCCTCCCGGGTTCAGGGGATTCTCCTGCCTTGGTCTCCCCAGTAGCTGACACTACAGGCGCATGCCACCACATCGGACTAACTTTTATATTTTAGTAGAGATGGGGGTTTCATTATGTTGGCCAGGCTGGTCTTGAACTCCTGACCTTGTGATCCACCCACCTCAGCCTCCCAAAGTGCAAGGTTTACAGGCTTGAGCCACCACGCCTGGCCTGGACTAGGACTTTCAAAAGGATTATTTCAATGCTTAGCTTCCTTGCCTCTACTTTTACCCGTTCGTGGCTTCTTCTTAACACAACAGCCAAAGTGAGCCTGTTCTTTCCCTGTTGAAAACCTTCCGGTATCCTCTCAGGTTGCTCAGAGTAAAAGCCAAAAATCCTTGCTAGGACACAAGTCCTCAAATAATCTGACTCCTGATATGTCTCAGATCTCATCTCCCATTGCTCTCCCCTCTCTCACTGTGTCCCCACCAAAGTGGCTTCTTGGCTGTTCCCCCAACATGGCAGGGAAGTACCTGCCTCAGGCTTACACTTTCTGGACGGCTCTTCCCCAGGATATCCGTGCAGCTATTGTCCTTATCTGCTCCAGGTTGTTTTTTGAAATTAACCTTTCTAGTAAAGTCTTTCTGGGCCCTCCCTAGCTAAAATTTCAAACCCACTTCACTGATGTAGGCTCTAGGATGACCAACATTGGCCCAGGACAGAAGGGGCTCCCAGGACACAGGACTTTCAGTGCTAAACCTGGGTTAGTCCTGGGGCAAACCAGGACAATTGTTTACCCTATGTAGTCCCAGCATCTAAAACAGTGACTGTCTCATAATAGCCTAAACAAATATTTGTTGAATTGAATGAATGAATAAATAAGCAAGTAGGTAAGAGAAAGAAGTACTTTTAGAGGGGAGTGTAGGATGGTATTTATTACCTCTAAAATCAGAACATATAGGTGTATCTGTCCATTAGGGCAAGTTGTAAGGCTTCTTCAGCATGGAACGAGGCCCAACTTCTATGAATGGGGGATCAAACTTTCTTTATCTTCCTATTAGAAAAGTATGCTTTATCGATTTTGCTGTTATTGAAAGTGGTTTGAAATAGTGTATCCCACACTCATGTTTTTAGTTGAACTATTAAAATGCTTATGTTGGTTTTACTTTCTTAAGACTTTAAAATGGTTCCTATATTTTAATTTTTTTTTTTTTTTTTGAGACAGAGTCTCACTCTGTTACCCAGGCTGGAATGCAATGGTACTATCTTGGCTCACTGCAACCTCTACCTCCTGGACTTAAGCAATCCTCCCACCTAAGCCTCCTGAGTAGCTGGGACCACAGTCACGCGCCACCATGCTCAGCTAATTTTTTGTATTTTTGGTGGAGACAGGGTTTTGCCATGTTGCCCAAGCTGGTCTCAAACTCCTGAGCTCAAGTGATCCACACACTTCGGCCTCCCAAAGTGCTGGGATTACAGGCATGAGCCACCATGCCTAGCCAATGATGCATTTTTGAATTTGCACTTTTTTCCATCGCTAATGACCCTGAGTCCTAACTCTCTCCTCTGTCCTAAATGCTTCCTCATCTATTCCAGTCTGGGCCTTCTCGGGGTTGCCCCTGAACCATTCTGTTTACACAGCCTGCCATTTCACTTTCTGATGCCCCTCTATTTCCTCCTTCCACTCTCTTCAACTTCAGCTTCTTTAAGCTAGCACAATTTGATGCTGGTCTGTCCTACACCAGGTGCGTATTCTTCAAAATACTTTTGGCAAGAGGATTCAGGCAGGCAACATAAGACAGTGGCTTATTCATCTTTGCATTCTTTAACCCTAGCATGGTTTGTACATTCATTTACTCATTCATTCATTCAACAATGTTTTTTTGAGTTCTATAATGTGCCAGGTGCTGAGTATACAACAACTAACAAGATGTTTTCACTGCCCTGTTGAGTGGGGAATAGGCAAGTAAACAGGAATGACCAAGGGAGTATTAAAACTACATTGAACTGGTGGGGCACGCACGCCTGTAATCCCAATACTTTGGGAAATCAAGGCGGATGGATCACTTGAGCTCAGGAGTTCAAGACCAGCCTGGCCAACATGGTGAAACCCACCTCTACTAAAAATACAAAAATTAGCCGAGTGTGGTGGCAGGTACCTGTAATCCCAGCTACTCAGGAGGCTGAGGCAGGAGAATCGCTTGAACCTGGGAGGCAAAGACTGCAGCGAGCTGAGATTGTGCCACTGCACTCCAGCCTGGGTGACAGAGTGAGACTCTGCCTCAAAACAAAAACAAACAAAAAACCCAAAACAAATGAAAAAAACAAAATAAATAAGCAAAAACTACATTGAACTTATTCACGATAAATATAGGGTACTACGGAACATATAAAAGTGACTACCATAGTCAAGCACTAAATAAATGTTATTTGAATAGTGAATGAATTAATGAGTGATTGAATGAGTGAATAAGTGAAAGAATGGGTTAACATGATTAGTTATGAAAGCACAGACCCCTCAAGGTGAATAGTCACCACCAGATGAAAAGATACTTCTCCACCTTCACTATTTTGAAGGGCCAGCTCATCTGCACCTATGTCATGGAAAATACAACCTTTGTTTCTCTTTCTTTCCTCTTCCCACCTCTCTGCTAAAAATAAATAATGGAGGTTACAGATGAAATGTGACTGCTAGAGAGCCAGCAATAGCACCACTAGCATGCCCCATCTACTTTTCTGAAAACCCTTTCATCAAACAACCCTGATGTCAGGCAAAATTGCACCCTTCTGCAACTCTTTTCAGCATTTTCATTACTGATTAAACAAAATATGGGCTCACCTTCAAGGCAGCTGACTGTACAGCCAAAGCGAGTTGCTTAACTTTGCTTACAATTTTGCATAAGGTGTTAAATCATGGCTGTGATCATTGCAAAGCAGGAATTGTTTTTCCAGCTGACCTTCACCCCTAGTTTCAACGAATCTGTTCGATCCCTTTCAGGTAACTTCCGTGCCAGCTATTTGGGTCTACATTGCTCAGTCTATGCACAGCAGGGTTTATCAGAGGGCCATCTGCTATTCTTGATAACTCTAGTACAGCAAACATCTGCTGTAGAACTGGAAAGAGCTTGTTCAAGCCAGTTTTTCTTAGTTTCACTGATCATTTTTTGTTTTTTTTACAATTACCCCCTTCCTAATTTCTTCCTACCAAATCAAAGCCTGTAGAAATCTTGCCTTTTAAAAATGTCTCCTTTTTATATGCTAAAAGATTTAAAGTAAATTATAAACAGTAACATTTAGAATGCATTTTAAAAAATTGTATTTTTCCAAAAATTAACATTTTCCTCCATTGTCAAAATTAACCTGATTCTTTAATCAAATTTCCCCAATTATTCCCAAAAGACCTTTTATAGCTAGTTTGTCCCAGCCAGGACCATGTATTATATTGATTTGTCATATAAAGATGAGCAGCCCCAACATGCTAACCTGTGGAAAAGACCAGCCCAGCCGGCCTGTAGAATACAGGATTCACCTGATTGTGGTTTTTACCTTGTTCCTATACCCCTTGATTTCACTGAATTGGAGGTGAAATCCAAAGGCTTGATTAGATTCCCCCAGGCACTTTTGGCTGGTATACGTCATCGATGATGTAGCGTTTCCCATTCTGTATCACAGCAGGAAACTTATGTTATCTGATTTTTCTCCTTGCAGTCAGAAATCTTGACATACATTTTTAAACTAATTTATTTTGTAGAAAAATTAACACCCCAAACCATATGAACAAATTTAGACGCTAAAGAAGGGTATCAGAAAAAAGGAAGTCTTCCTCTTACACCACACTTTCAATCACCAGTCTTTCTCCTCTAGGAGGGAAATATTCCTTCCTGAAATATTCTATGTACACACAACGGGAGCGTACTTTCATTTAACAATATATGGAGGAGATCCTTCCATCTTAGCCCATATTGATCTAATGTATTCTTTGTGATGACACCATGCTTTAATACCCTGTAGATGTTCCATAATTCACTTACTAATATGTCATTGATGAATATTTAGGTGGTTTCCAGACATGCATATTTGCATATATACAAACATAATTGCAGGCTATATTCCTAGAAGTAAAATTGCTCATCCAAGGGCATGTGAATTTTAAATTTTGTAAATATGGACAAATTGCTTTCCAAATGGTTTGTACCAGATTACACTTCTACAAAAAGCATATGTATGAGAAAGTCTTTTCCCCTGCACCCTGACATAAGATATTGTCCACTTTTTGATCTTAGCTGATGATAGATGAAAGAAGGTATCTCATCGTTTTGCTGTGCATTTACCTAATATTGAATGTGTTTTCTTATCTTTTTCTATATTTAATGGATTAAGGTAATTATTTCCTAATTTATAGATTAAAGAAAGTATCCTTTAGTTTATCAAATGTATACAAATATGTGTGGCAGGATGTTAGCATTCCTATTGCTTCAATTTGTAAATGTGTTATTCTGTCTCCCCCTCCTTTTTTCCCAGCACTGGAAAGATATAAAGCAAATATTTCCCCACCTCTAATAAGGATGCCATTGAGAAAAGAGGATGTCATTTTCCTATTACTTTTGATGTGATATCCTTTTATAATAACAGATGAAGAAGAAAAGAAGGTTTTTCTGAAACCCTTAAATAGTTGTGGGCATTGAGGGAGGTGGGGAGGAGGCAGTACAAAGTGCATGTTGGGGGCACAGGAGCTGACAGTCAATCCCTAGAAGTTGCCCAACAAGGGACAGGACCCGCTTTTGGGAAGGGAAGAATCAAGTGGGGCTGACAGTTTCCACGTTACGAGATACCTTGTGAATGCTCAGAAGCTGTCTGGGCTCTGTGTCAGTACCTGCAGATTCGATGACCTGGCCCTCACATCATCTCCACAAAGTGCGTTGTGCTTCCTGGGGCACCTGATACACAGCCTCATAGCCTACACCTGGAATAGTGATCATCAAAACGGCTGATGGTGATGATGCTGGTGCTGACCACAAGGCTTTGCTTGGTCCCAGCTGGGTACACCACGCTCTCATTACACTCGTAAGCCCAAGAAAATGGGGTGGAGGGGGGTTCTGAATGCCAATCACATAGGTGAGCCCCCTTACAACATCTGCGTGGTTGGGGGGAGGTTTGAATGAAAGCAGCTCAAGACCCCTTTACTGGAAGAGTGGTTGCTGACCTCTGTTACACACTTTTCCTATTTGCCTTTGTTTAGAGTATTTTTGTGTGAGTGTTCATACATTTAATGTTTTTACATATATCCCCTTCCTTCCTTTGTTCCTTCCTTCCTTCCTTTCTTTTTCCTTCCTCCCTCCCTCCCTCCCTTCCTTCCTTCGTTTCTTCCTTTCTTCCTTCCTTCCCACCTTCTTTCCTATCTTTATTCCTTCTTTTTCTTTCCTGACAAAGTCTTGCTCCATCACCCAGGCTGGAGTGCAGTATGTGATCACGGCTCACTGCAGCTTTGACCTCCTGGGCTCAAGCGACCCTCCCGCCTCAGCCCCCTCAGTAGCTGAGACTATAGTCATGCACACCACCACGCCCATCTAATTTTTGTATTTTTTGTAGCGATGGAGTTTTGCCATGTTACCTAGGCTGATCCCGAACTCCTATACAGTTTAGCACTCCTGAACTTTATAGTAAGTAGATAAAAGCCTTTGTTTGTGCTGGTGCAGACTCAAGGAAGGGGTTCAGCGTGGAGACAGCTCTCCCTCCTGATGTACCTTCTTCACTCTTGCTATTCTCATGTCCTGAACTGCCCTCTCCACAAAATCTATAAAGCAAGCAGGATGTATTATGTAAACAGTTCTCTCCTGGAATGTGGTGTTTGGGACCAGATACTAACAATAAGCAGAGCCTTTGATACCAGAGTGTTCCCAGAAGAGAGTCACCATGAGGATTAGGGGATTGGAAACCAAGTCAGCATAATTATGCTATATAATGTGCAATGAATGCCAACTATACAACATGCACTTTCTAACTAACTTATCTCATTGAATCCTCATAACAGCCCACTGAGAATGGTTGTTTTACCCTCATTTTACAGATATGGAAATTAAGACAGAAAGCTTAAATAGCTGTCCGATGTCACACAGGTAGTATTTGACAAAGCACATCTTAGCCTATGCCTTTTGGTTGAAGGAAATGAGGACAAGTGAGTACAGGAAAGTCATACAGCTATCTTTAAAGTTTCAAAGAGTTATATGGAAGAAATTATAAATTTGCTTTATGGGTGCTCAAAGTCTACAGGTGAAGGTCATGGATAAATAGATTTCTGTTTAATATATTGAATAACTTTCCAAGAATGAAATGTTTCTTAAAAAGGAGTAAGTGATCTTGAGGGGTAGTGAGTTACTATTTAAGGGTTCCAAACAGAGACTGGATTGTCCTGGTGAAGATGCCGGCAAGGATAGTCAGGTATTTAATTGGTGGTTTGGATTAGTCACCCTTAAGGACCCCAAAGGCCTTGAGATGATGGTAAATTATTCTAATTTCCAGCAGGGTGGGGTTGTGTATTATAGGTAAAGTGGCTATCTCAAATAAATTCCAGGTTGTCAACAGTACAGAAACAGTCACGGCAGGTTTGAAGAGTTAATTCATGATAAGGAAAGTTGATAAAAATACTTTGGACCCAGTGACAGAAAAATTTGGACGGATTTTTGACAAAAAGCAGCAGCTGTATACACGACAGATGTAGCTCAATACAGTAGCTGAGGACATGGATTCCAGAGCTAGACCCATGGGTTTAAATCAAAATTTACTCATTTCACATTTACTAATTGTTTGACCTCAGGCAAGTTGCCTAGCCTCATTAGACTTCAGTTTCCTTACCTGTAAACTATTGTGTTAAACACTGTGTAATTTTGAATCCCTGGTTGAGGGGTATATGTACATGAGATCATATTTAGAACAAAGCCTGGGACATAGTGAGTAATAAATATTTGCTAGTATTATTCCAAAGAATGTTCATTACATTTTTGACCTTCAAACACTATAAAAGGTAAATCGCTTTTAATTTTATTGCCACAAATTGACAAATTGTTGTAAAAGAGAAACTAGCACACATGAAATAACACAAATATAAGAAAATATTAGACCAAAATAGATTTGAACTTCATCTCCCAGGCTGGAGTACAGTGGGGCAATCTCAGCTCACTGCAACCTCTGCCTCCCAGGTTCAAGCAATTCTCATGCCTCAGTCTCCAAGTAGCTGGGATTACAGGCATGTGCCATCATGCCCAAATAATTTTTATATTTTATTTAGTAGAGATGGGGTTTCACTATGTTGGCCAGGCTGGTCTTGAACTCTTGACCTCAAGTGATCTGTCTACCCCAGCTTCCCAAAGTGCTGGGATGACAGGTGTGCGTCTCTGCGACCGGCCTGAACTCTGACTTTTGAAAAGGTTTTCTAAAACTGTTTATTTTGACTTATTTTTAAACAATCAACAATAAGTATTTCACTGTGCACCTATTAGTATATCTAACACAATGCTAAGTAAGGAGAATTATAAGAAGCTTATCACATGATCTTGTCTTTAAATAGTTTATAACCTAGCTACCTGTGATTATGAAGACACATTTTAAAAATCCTAGGACCTAATATCTATTTTTCTTTTTCTTTTCTTTCTTTTTTTTTTTTTTTTTTTTGAGATGGAGTTTTGCTCTTGTTGCCAAGGCTGGAGTGCAATGGTGCCATCTTGGCTCACTGCAACCTCCGCCTCCTGGGTTCAAGCAATTTTCCTGCTTCAGCCTCCCAAGTAGCTGGGATTACAGGCACCCACCGTCATGCCCGCCTAATTTTTGTATTTTTGTAGAGACAGGGTTTCACCATGTTGGCCAGGCTGGTCTTGAACTCCTGACCTCAGGTGACCTTGACCTCCCAAAATGCTGGGGTTACAGGCGTGAGCCACCTAGCCCAGCTGGACCTAATATCTTTAAGTAAAAATCATCCTTGAAAGTAATCACATTGGATGGTTATACATTTATTTCAATAATCTTGCCATTACTCAAAACATTCTTTGCATTTTTTCTTTGGGGATTGCCTTTGGAGTCAGTATATAAATCATCAAAGAAAAGCAGACTTGGCCGGGCGCAGTGGCTCACAACTGTAATCCCAGCACTTTGGGAGGCCAAGGCGGGCGGATCACAAGGTCAGGAGATCGAGACCATCCTGGCCAACATGGTGAAACCCCGTCTGTACTAAAATACAAAAAAATTAGCCAGGCATGGTGATGCGCACCTGTAGTCCCAGCTACTCAGGAGGCTGAGGCAGGGGAATCGCTTGAACCTGGGTGGCAGAGGATGCTGTGAGCCAAGATCATGCCACTGCACTACAGCCTAGGCGACACAGAAAGACTCTGTCTCAAAAAAAAAAAAAAAAAAACCAGAAAAGCAGACTCATTGCTTTAGTTTAGTGTTATCATCCTCAGGTACCTAGCTTAGTCACTTGAATTATTCACTAGCTTTGGGTCTCAGTGACTTCGGATTATTTTAAAGTGTCAAATTCACCCTCGAAAACAAGTTTGGCTATTCTTGACAATCTTCAAAGGAATGCATTGTAGCATTATTGGACGGTAAGTTCTTGGAGAACAGGGTGCCTCTCTTGCTCCTCTTTGCATCTCTGGTAGTGTCTATTGCGGTGCTTAACCACAGCAGGAGCTCAATATGCATGCACTTGTGGACTTGAAGGGAAGGGGCTGCAGCACCTCAGCAGCTGGAGACAGCAGGGCATGGTGAGGGTGAAGGCGAGGAAGGGTTCCAGGTTGGGCTTGAGGGCAACTTTCTCTTCTATTATTTCAGGATTTTCTTTCACTACTCCTTAGACATCTGGCTTTGACAGCGAAGGACAGAAAGGTCTGCCTGAAGCTGGCAGCAGATTCTCCCAATACTCTCTTCGAGCCCTGTGTTTTAAAACATATGTAATTAATAAGTCTTACTTGTAAGTCCAATATGTCATATGCATATATGTGAATGTGTGTGTATATAAGCACACACACACATGTAGTCAAAGCTTGGTGAATAATCAGGCTAAAGCAGAACTTTTGTTTCAACATACCGACAGAAAACTATGTCCATATCCATTAATGCCAGGGACCTTTTTCACATTTCAATAACAATCATTAGGTTTCATACCACCTTTCAGAAAAGTTCAATGTGTTTCAATTTCATGTACTGTTTTTTGAGCCAGGGTCTTGTTATGTTGCCCAGGCTGGAGTGCAGTGGCACAATCTTGGTTCACTGCAGCCTAGACCTTCTGGGTTCAAGCAATCCACCTGCCTCAGTCTCCCAGGTGGCTGGGACTACTGGCATGCCGGGATAATTTTTGTATTTTTAGTAGAGACAGGCTCTCCCCATATTGCCCAGGCTAGTCTCAAACTCCTGAGCTCCAGTGATCCAACTTGGCCTCTCAAGGTGCTGGAATTACAGGCATGAGCCACCATGCCCAGCCTTAAATTTCATATCCTTTTATGAATTATATTTATTCTGAAATTTCTAACAGTCATTCTAACTCTATTAATATTTTAATGTAATGAGAAGACTATGAAAACCATTTTTAATGTAATGAGTCAAAGTATACTTCTCCAAAAAGTAACTAAGAAAATAATACAAATTACTTTGTCAATATTGGGTTCTTGTTGTTAGACAAAGGAAGAAGAATACAGAGGTTCCTGGTCACAGATCTTTGTGACAAATATATTTTTTATAATTTTTCCACTTTACTTACAAAACAACAAATAAATCAATATTTTTGGATGATGAGATGTCACAAATCTGGTGTTTATTGTGTAATCATAAATTTCTGTAAATATCAGTAGGTTTGGGAGTCAGGGTACAAAGGGTGTCTTCTTGCTTTGGTCTATAGAATAATATTTTAGTTCTAATAGCTAATGAATTTTAAGGATTCCTAGCAGATGATAATTAAATAAACTATTCACTTATTTAAACTATTTTAATCATCACCAAAGTATGCTTTCCTCACCTTTTAATTATATTTATATTTAGTACTTTTTAAAAAGTATGATACTACACAAACCATCTTCTCTGGTAAATATCCATATCTCCTAGAAGAAAGGTTTGGCTAAAGGATTCTTGCCTACTTTTACAACCTAAGTAAATTTACATTAGGCAAGTTTTTCCAGTTCAAAAATGAAGACTTTCAAATCCCACTGAAAACTTCAAATCCCACTGAAATAAATAAATAAGCACAAAATGGGTGAAGTATGTGAGAGTACTGAACAAAGAGAAGACAGCAGAGATTGTGACTAGGTCTAGAAGATGGAAGGGGGATGGAATTGCATTAACAGATATACATACATATGTGTATGTATATACACACATACACACATAAAATATTGTATGTCTATATGGAGAGATAGAAGAGAGAGAGTATGAGTGTGTGTGTGTGAAATACAATCATCCATAGCAGAGCAGTAATTTTCTTGGGGCCCCAGAAAAGTGTCTTCCATAATAAAGTGATTTACTGTAACGAATAATATAATTTAGAAATTATAAGACCTCAGGGAAAGTGAAGCACTGTTATTTTTGTTTCAACAATGAAAAAGGAAGTTAATCAGAAATCCCTAGAAAACCAAAGGTGATACAAAGAAAGTCAGTCCAAGTATGAAGCAAATTGAAATATGGCTTGGATTTGGACAATATATCCACAGGAATGTAAGAGAAGAAAATTCATTTGACCTCGATGCTTGGAACATTCTCCAACAAGTAGCTCAAGTTTTGCAAAATGGGATTATTTCTCTTTCTCTATGGTTCCATGCATAATACTTTGTTCTGCAGTGAATGTTTTCCTAAGTGCATCAATTTTGTATTATTTCTGCAACAGAGTATCGGATTGGAAGTTTTACTGGAAACACCAAGGCATGATGGATTTTAAGTATCAAGGGGAGTTGCAAGACAAGATTTAAAGAAGGCGGCCATGAACCAGCCAGATGGCTCACCTGGCTCTCCCCTGGGAAATCTAGACCACAAGAGAACAATGGGCCAGCTACTTTGCTTGTGAGCGAAAGGGGTGCCGTTAAAATTGGGGTCAGACCACACTCTCAGGGCTTGTCTGGAGAAAGGAAGGGTGAAAGGTGTTTTGAGCCTTAGGAGAGCGAGAGCGCCAGCCCGAGTTATCTAAAATCTGGCCCAAGAGAATCACCAGCAAGGGCAATGGGATCCCCAAATCAGAGTATATCTGGAATGACCCGGTTGAAAAAGCCACTGTCCTAGGTGGAAGTCAGAGTCCGAGAAAAATGCCTGTGGCATGAGAAGTACAGATAAACGTTTCCAGTAGAAGCCTCTGAAGACCCCTGTGAGCGAGCTCACAGAGGTCTTCCAGGCTCACAGGATGCTGGCTTCCTATCAGGGTGCCCGGCAAGCAACAACAGCCTCACTCCTTCCTCCATCCTCTCTCCTCTTACTTTGAATCTGAGGAGGCCAGAAGCCATGATGGGAAGGGAGGGTTGGGAGCGTAAGACTGAGAAAGAGAGAAGCAGCACGCTGGCCTCTCCTGGTTTCCTGCCTGTGGAAAGCTGTTGCTGGACAAAGCGAGAAGCTTCATGTTTAAAACATGCTCTGAGCTTTGATGTGACATGAACCTGAACACTTTTATTTATTTTTTGTTTTTAGGGTTTTTTTGTTTGTTTGTTTGTTTTGTTTTGAGACGGAGTTTTGCTCTATCGCCCAGGCCGGAGTGAAGTGGCGCAATCTTGGCTGATTGCAACCTCTGCCCTCTGGATTCAAGTGATTCTCCTGCCTCAGCCTCCCGAGTAGCTGGGATTATAGGCTCCTGCCACCACGCCAGGCTAATCTTTGTATTTTTAGTAGAGACGAAGTTTTGCCATATTGGCTAGGCTGATCTCAAACTCCCAACCTTAGGTCATCTACCCGCCTCAGCCTCCCAAAGTGCTGGGATTACAGACGTGAGCCACTGTGCCTAGTCCTAAACACTTAATTACTGAACTGAGACTATCAAGTACTCATGGAACTTTCCATTGCCTAAGAGCACCCAGAGAAGGTCTAGACAGTGTCAGTATTTTCAAATAGGAACAAAGGAAGGAATTCACCCATTGAGTAGGTTTAAACGGATAGAGGGAGACAAAAATAAAAGTGAGTTCTAATTATGTTTCATGAGTCCTGCTTGTTTAATATAACAATTATAAAAATATTATAAATGTTATTCACTGACTGTATATTTTTAGGATCAACCTACAGAGAAAGCTTGAAAGACAATTATGACTACAGAATATAACAAAATAGTTATAAATGTTGATGATAGTATAGTAAAACTTAAAGAAGCCAAGGGGTGGACGAGAGAGGGTAAGTGGAAAGAAGCAGAAGGGAATCCATTCTTATTTTATAGAGAGTGGAGTCAAGAGATTCCTGCCATATATTGATGAACCAAGAAACAGGTGGTTGAATATATAATTTTAACTTAAAAAGATAACCAAAAGAAGAAATAAAAGTGTAACAAATTAAAATTGGAAAAAGGAGAATGGGGGAAAGGGGAAGACTATGTGATTTCAATCTCTCAGCGTTCATAAAGGGTTAAAATAATTACCACTTCAAACTGATGACAAAAGAAATACATGTACAAGATATTAAAGCACAAATGACAAACAGATTTCCTCTGTGCCATGGTCTGATCGTCTGTGTCCCCCACAAGGCATAAGTTGAAACCTAGTCACCAATGTGATGATATTAGGAGGTGGAGCCACTGGGTTATGAGGGTGGAGCCCTGATGAATGGACAAGTGCCCTTAGAAAACAGTCCCGAGGGAGCTGCCATGCCCTGTCACAGCAAGAAGGCATCATCCATAAGGAATGCCTGCTTCCTTATTGATGGCCTTCACCATCTATAAGGCCTTCGCCAGACACTGAATCCGCTGGCACCTTGATCTTGGACTTTGCACCCTCCAGAACTGAGACACAAGTTTCTGTTGTGTATAAGCCGCCAAGTTTATGGTAGTGTTCTAACAGCCTGAATGGACTAAAATTTTGGGAATGAGACTGGTGTCTGGAGGGGGATCATTTTTACTTTTCACTTTATAAGTTTCTATACATTTTGCCATGTGCGTGCATAATATTTACAACAATAAATAAAATGAGATTAAAGGGAAATAATAAGAATGTCAATTTAAAAATTCTTACCTTGCTCTAACCCAGGGTTTGGTATGCATGTCCAAACCACTTCCCCAGCTGCCATGTTTTTCTGAAGCCGGTGGCAAAAAGCCCCTTTCTGGGGCCAGCTCCTCTGCAATTGCCCTGATGTGGTAGGGCTCAAACC
>CAUYLG010067831.1:0-40277 GCA_963573385.1 Cacajao melanocephalus
ACACATGCACACACCCACATGCACACCCCCACCCCCCCACCTACACACACACGTACACACCCACATGCACACCTGCCCCCCCACACCCACGTGC
The DNA here is from genome assembly GCA_963573385.1 of Cacajao melanocephalus. Classification (NCBI taxonomy): domain Eukaryota; kingdom Metazoa; phylum Chordata; class Mammalia; order Primates; family Pitheciidae; genus Cacajao; species Cacajao melanocephalus. Next base: position 95 of record CAUYLG010067831.1, read on the forward strand.
ACTCACCCACCCCCCACACCTACACACATGCACACTCGCCTACCCCCACACCTACACACGCACACAGCCACATGCACACTCGCCCACTCCACCTACACACATCCACATGCACACCCATATGCACACCCGTCCCACACCCCCACACCTACACAGGCACACACCCACATGCACACTTCACCCCCCACACCTACACACAGGCACACACCCACAGGCACACTTGCCCACCCCCACCTACACACATGCACACACCCACATGCACACCCGCCAACCCCATACCTGCACATAGGCACACCTACACACACACACACATCTACACACATGCACACACCCACCTACTCACCTCTGCACACCAACCCACCCCCATACCACCCACATGCACAACCATACAGGCACACCCCTGCTAACCTACACACACATATATACACACCCACACACCTACACACACATGAACACAAACCTACACATATGCACACACACCCCTATGTGCACACAGAGGCACACACACACGCGCACACGCATACCCCATATACGTGCACACACAGTGGCACACAGCCCTACCCACACCTACATGCGTGCACACACACGTGTATGCTGGCACAGAGCCGTGATGTACAGGCACATTTCCCAGGCTGCCTGAGGTCTAGGTGGCTGTGTGTGGTGTCTTGTGGCTGGGGTGTGCCCCAAGGGGTCAGGAGGGACTGCGCCACACCCCTAAGGGTCCACACACTGAGGGCAAAGGCAGTGTGGAGGACCTCGTCCAGCAGAGGCAGGCCTCCCGTGCATGGTGTGCAGGCTGCAGGGGAGCAGGGCCTTGGTTTCCCCGACTGCAGCCACAAGCCTGAGCGTGTCTATCCCCACGGCGCCTGCCAGCGCCAGCACTGAGAGTCTGTTTGGACGGCTCCAGTGACCACTGGCTCTGCGAGTGATGACTCACACCCATCACTCATCCCCTCCTGAGTCAGCCGAGGGACCCTCTGCAGGGAGGCGTGCGCGTCATCGAGGTGATGCAACCCCTGCTCGGTCACTTGCTGACTCATGGATACCCCCCGCCCCAGCCCAGGGCCTCCCCTTCCATCCCGGATAGGCATGGGATGAGCTGTGGCCAGGCTGGGACGGCAGAGCAGGGGCAGGGACCTGGGGGCAGAGAGGCAGCCAGGGTGGGGTGGCAGGAGCAGGGACCTCCCACCCCGTTCCACAGCACCCACTCTGCTCTCTTGCTTGGCCTGAGGGACTCTCTGAAGCCCCATTCTCCAGGGCTCATGCAGATTGAACCAGCCACCCCGTGGTCCCAAGAGGCGCTGAGCTGGGCTGAGCCTGGCCCCGCCCATCCTGGTGTTCTGGCGCCAAGCCCCCCAACCCACCCCAGATACAGATGCGAGCCCTCTGGTGCCCAGGCCTGAATCGCAGACAGCCCTGGGCTCTGCGGGGCTTAGGGTCACATTTCTCAGTGTTTCTGTGATGGCAGAAAAGACATTTCCTGAGCAAGGATTCCTGAGGTCTCTGAAGGTCCGTAAGTCTAACCACCATATTCTTTCCAGCCCTCCTGAGTTTCTGCAGCCATGTTTCCCTTCCCTTGGGGACAACGCTGGTCTGAAGGTCTGGAGCAGGTGAAGGTCTCATAAGTCCCGCCTCCCTAGCTGCCAGGGCAGGTGCCTGGTGCTCTGAAGGTCCAGGGGAGCCTCAGCCCCTTGCCAGGCATGTGAGGGGCCTCCCCGCCCCACACGTTCTGTGAGGACGGAGCTGGGTCCTGCGTTGCTCTCTGCGGTCTGCACGGCTGGGAATGGAGCTGGGCGTTCTCTGCTCCGCTGGAGCTGCAGCTGCTCTGATTAAGGCGAGTCCTGTGCTATGAGCCCTGGTGGGGCCACCCGGTGGGGATCCCCAAAGCAGCCCCACTGACTCGAGTGTTTTCTGCTCCCGCGGTCAGATGGGCTCTTGTGAAAGCAGTTTTCCAGGTAAAGATGGTGAGTATTTAAGTCTACTACATCTGGAAACATGAGGAATGTCCTATCTCACAGGCAGCTGTGGAGGAAATCTGTGGTGCCTCTGAATCACCCGGCCCTGTCTGGGGACTGCCACTGGCCCAGGCCAGCGCCGGAGCTGCCCGCCTGCGGGGCTCCGAGAGGGTCCGAGTGTCTGCTCCCAGCCTCAGACCCCTGCCCCGTGCCCATTGCCTGAGATTGGACAGACCCAGCCATGTGTCTGAATGAGCCTGGCCTGAGGAATGGTGACCCTGAGAGGCATCTGAGCACAGAGCCCCTCCCCACAATGCAGGCCAGGGGTGGCCTCTGCTTCCCCCGAGATTCGAGGTTTTGTTACGACTTCCAGTGGCTCTGGCCGTCCTCACCCTGGCGTCTGTGGGAGCCCCTGGTGCTAACGGCAATGGTCTCCTTCCCCTCACGGTGGGAACAGCAGGTCCCGGCCCCTGGGGTCCTGGCTCTGCACTGCTCTCTGCCCAACAGCCCCAGACGCTTGAGGCCAGAACAAAGCCAAGGTGGGGACATCCGTCTCTGCAGCAGGCACCTGCCCTGTGCTGGCGAGACGGCCAAGGTGGCCACGCGTCCGCGGCAGGCCAAGAGCAGGGCCGATCCTAGGAACCACCGGAGTTCTGAACAGGAGTGTGAGTGTGTGCAGCCCACGTGCACACAGCCAGCGGAGAAGCTGTCAGCAACGGGGAAGTCCGTGTTAGGGCAGCTGGGATCCGCTATCAGCGCTAATATCATTAACTTTCCTTTAAGTGTGGAATTCTTTTCCAGCTGGAAATCACAAAAGGCACTATCGATGGGGGTGTGGGCAGAGGGGGCCCTGAGGAGATGTGGTATGAACAGGGGCAGCGCCCCTACCAGGGCTGGTCCCGGGGCTGTCTGGACGCTATTCTGTGCGCTGTGTCTGCCATGCTGGTCATCCCTCCTCGGGGATGTGAGGGCCTCTCCCAGGCTTAGGAGATGGACTTGCAGGCAGTGGCAGGACCTGGAGTTGGGAGCCTGGTGGGGGCGCCCGCCGAGCTGCCTTTTGAGGGAGGCTCTCAGGGAATCAGCTGCCTCCTCGAACGAGGCTCAGCCCGGTGCCCTCTGCCTCCAAGCCCTTCCCGAGCTGTGCCTCCCGGCCCCACTCCGGCATGAAGTCGGCGTGCAGTCTTGGATTTACCCCCGAAGAATTTTAGGAATTTCCTCTAAGTCTGAAAAGAAAACGTGTTCAAAACCTCTCTTTGTGTTTATAGTTGCTTGGGTTGAACGCATTTTCGTCCTCTCCAGAGCGGCAGCAGAGGCTTCCTGGCACCCAAGCTTGTGCCTGGGGAGGGGGTTCTGTGCCTTCAGGCTGCCGGGCCCCAGCTCCCTGTGATTTGGGGTCCAGGTCAGGTCAACAGCAGGGTGCCCCCCGGGAGGCTGGTGAGGTGCACGTGGCTCCTCCTGCCTGGCAGTGGGTGGGCATACCTGCCTGGAGGTCCGTGCGGAGGCGTGGGGACCACGGAGGCGACTCAGGCCTGAGTGCAGGGACTTGAGTGTCCCTCCGAGGCTGCGAGCAACCAGGCGGAGCGCAGGCTGCAGGGGTGTCCACTGTGACAGGTCTGCAGGGTGACTGGGCCCATCTCCTCCCAGCCTGCCCACTTCCTGAGCCCGGCTCCTCCCTGGCCTTCCTGTCAGTTCTGAGGGCTTACTGCATTGTTTTTCAATAAAATTAGGTCTGCTGGGGCTGGCGGTGGAAGCCCAGGGCTCCCCCATCCCCAAGGCAGCCTGTTTGCTGCCACCCCCCACAAGCCCGGCTCACCTGCTCCAGGGTTCCCAATGCCAGGCCCAGGACAGGGCAGCCCTACTCAGGCGCTGTGTCCTGGCGGTGCCAACTTCACCAAGATCCAATCGTCACCCTCTCCCGGCAGCCTGCAGGTGTTTGCTGCAGTTGGGAAAACAGTGGGAGCTGGATATTCTTTCACTTTTGGAAAACACACCCAGCGATTGTAAACCGGCACCTCGCTTTACACTATTCATCCATGGAGATTTTCAAACTAGGAATGAGACTTCTGCCAGATGGCCGCCGGCTGCACTCCTCAAAGTGCCTGCCAAGAAAGCCAGCCCCAGCCGGCCGCCACGGTGTGCAGGGGCACTCGGCGTCGGAAAGCCACCTGATCCCATGGGGAGCGAGAGGCTCCCTCAGGAAGGCCAGTCTCTTTCTAAGAAGTGCCCAGCATGCCCTTGGAGGCGGTTCAGGTGAAGAAGGAGGGAAAGGGCGGTGGTGAAAACAGTTCAGGAGGAGGAAAGGGAAGGCTGTCCCGAGGGCGGGGCCCAGCATCTGTGGGGAGCGTCTGCTGCCCCTGGGGCTTCGTGCCAGCCAGAGGAGCCTGATATGAACTTGCTCCCATTAGAAATGGAAGCACACCGAGTGCTCCGGACAGACGCCCGTCCACTGCAGGAGCTCTGCCTCTGCCATTGCGGATCTGCCTCTGGAGCATGCACTTGCACCCAGGTGACCCAGCTCAGTTAGACTGAAGGGCCTCCAGGAGCACCGGGCACCAGGATCCTTGCGCCTCTCCGCCTATCCAGTGGGAGGTGCCCACACAGGGGTCTCCTGGGAGGGTCCCTTCCGAAGGCTGCTGTGTGGGGCAGAGGCTTGGATGTGGCCAGACACCCACTCTCCTGAGCCGGGGGCCTACGCTGGCCACTCCGGCCACACGTGGCTGCTTCTGCTTTGTAGTGAGAGATGTTCTCAACCAAGCCTGGCTGTGGCTCTCCACACACCAGTCTCTTGGGCTGCAGGAGAGACCCCCAAATGTCCCAGCCCAGTGGCACTGGCCACTGTCTCCTTCCATCCCTGTCTCTGACTTGCACCCGACCCGGCCCCAGCGCTGCCCCTTGGCCTCCCACCTGCCGCCCCTCCCCATCTTGGCGCGGCTGGGGCCATCGCTCACACCCTTCCTCGGCATATGAGTCCATTCCCACGCTGCTATAAAGAACTGCCCAAGACTGCGTAATTTATACAAGAAAGCGGTTCAATGGACTCACAGGTCTGCATGGCTGGGAAGGCCTCAGGAAACTTACAGTCATGGTGGAAGGGGAAGGGGAAGCAAGTACCTTCTCCACAGGGCGGCAGGGCGGCAGGGCGGCGTCAGTGCAAGCAGGGGACACGCCAGGTGCTTATGAAACCACCAGCTCTCCTGAAACTCACTCACGCTCACGAGAACAGCACGGGGTGAGGGGGGGAACCGCCCTCACCCACTCTCATGAGAACAGCACGGGGGGAGGGGGAACCACCCCCACTCATGCTCACGAGAACAGCACGGAGGGAGACTGCCCCTACTCACTCTCATGAGAACAGCACGGGGGGGAACTGCCCCCACTCACGCTCACGAGAACAGCACGGTGGGGGGGGAACTGCCCTCACCCACTCTCATGAGAACAGCACGGGGGGAGGGGGGAACCACCCCCACTCACTCTGACAAGAACAGCACGGGCCAACTGCCCCCGCGATCCAGTCACCTCCACGTGGTCCCACCCTTGATATGTGGGGACTACGGGGAGTACAGTTCAAGGTGAGACTTGGGTGGGGACTCAGCCAAACCCTGTCGCTCAGCTTCCCTCGGGTTTCCTGCCCTTTTCTCTGGCACTGCCTCCCAGTATAGCCGGCAGCTCCTGCCCAGGGGCATGGGGCCACAGTTCCTGGCTCCCTGTCCCACTACTCAGGGAGGCGATGCTCAAGTCCGTCTCCTCACTGACGCCCTCCTCTGCAGCAGCACTGAGCCCCGCTCCCCAGCCCCGTCCCGACAGGGCTGGCAGAACTCTCCAGGGGAACTGTTGGAATCCTGGCCACCCTTGCCCCTCCACGCCTCCCAAGCTCTCCCCTCCCCTCCAGCCCAGGCACCCCCACCCCAGGCTGCCTGGGTCCTGCCCAGCCCCCAGCACCAAGACCGGCCTCCTGCTCCCCTCAGGCTCCTCGGCCTTGCTCACCTCCTGCTGTCCTGGGACAGGGTCTTTCAGGCACTGCCTGCTCACGGCTGGCTCAGGGTCTCGGCCCCCAGCCTCCCTCTGTGCCCATGTCCTCTGTCATGTGTTCCATCAGGTGCTGGGCACGGCGCCAATGCGGAAGCGCTGCCTGTCTGCCCCTCAGCGTGCCCCTTGCAGCTTGGCTGGTGAGTGCCAAAGCGCAGAGGCGGCTGGGGCTGGCAGAAGATGCAGCCCAGGAGGACCCCTGGGCATGGCTCCCCCCTGAGGACGATGCAGTGCCGCCCACGGCCGCGCTGCTGTGCCTGGGAGGAGAGGAGGCCCCAGTGCCTCTCGGAGCGAAACACACAGTCGCGGTTCACTCCTGTGAGTGAGATGCAAGAGCTCACACCACGCAGACAGCCCAGGCCACGGAACAGCTGCAAGTGTGACCCAATTTTTTTTTTTTTGACACAGGGTCTCACTCTGCTGCCCAGGCTGGAGTGCAGTGGCGCAGTCTCGGCTCCCTGAAACCTCCGCCTCTTGGGTTCAAGCGATTCTCCCATCCCAGCCTCCCAAGTAGCTGGGATTCCAGGTGTGCACCACCACGTCAGCCTAATTTTTGTATTTTTAGTAGAGACGGTGTTTTGCCATGTTGGCCAGGCTAAGTGTAACTCCATTTTTATTAAAATCAAAACAAAGGACCTCAGTCCCACAAAACAGGAATCCTGAGAGACCAGAAACAGTTCTGGAAGGTGCTGTGCTATGAGTAGAGGAGCCCCTGAGGGTGGAGGCCTGGGGACGCCCCTCAGTCACTCCATCTCCAGGCACCTGCCACAGCTGGCGCCACGAGGACCAGAAGCCGTGATGGTAGTGAAAGAGTCAGTCAAATATTGGTTTAGTGCCTACTGGAGTAAAATGCTGATTACACTTCAATGGATTAGGTAGAAGGTGCAAACCACATCGCTGGGCACATTTGAATGTGATGCCTCAAGCCACCTGAGAAGTTCACAGCTGGTCTCATTGTTTTATGTCCATGCTGTGCATTTGCTTCTGAAGGGCCATTTTGGGGTCTGCACCTCTCGTAAAAACAAGAATCCAGTCTGACTTAGCCTACAGCTCTGCGTGGTCTCTGCATACGGCAGTTTCTGAGCACCGCGGCCTCTGTCGCCCTGTTCTTTCCTCCAATGCTGAGTATCTAGCCTCGACCTCTGGGTTTGCTGCTGCCGTTTCACAGAGAGCACCCACACAGTGCAGCCTCAGGATGCCCCGCTACCTCCCTGGTCGTGGATAAGCCAGGCAGCCAGCGGATGGCGTGGCACGAGGGCTGGCTGTGCCTTCACACACGGCAAACCGAGTTTGCGAATCCTTCCTCATCAGCCCAGGTTGTCGCTTTGCTCAGCTGCTCAAGGCTTTTACACTCTGCGGGTGGCACCCAACAGACGCCTTCCTGTGGAACAAACCCAGCCGGGCTCGGGCACCACGCAGGCTCCCTCGGTCTAGTGCCCTCTGGTGTAGCCAGCCAGCATTGCCACAGAGGCCGTGGGCCGCTCGGATGGGAGTGGATGGAAACGTGGCTGAGGCCACTGTTGACCCGGAAGTATTTTGCCTGCATTTGTTAACTAGCTGTGAAACTAGACATTCTCCCACTGCCAGCAAAATGACCATTTTTCATTTAATTTGCATACAACGGCATTACTGATAGCAAACATCTTGAAGGAAACAAAGTGTGGTCAAGTTGAGCAAACATCGCATTATTTTCCCAAAGAATGCTGCATGAACTCGGGGGCTCTGTCGGCATCTGTCAATCCAGGGAATGGTTTCTTTCCTCTCGGCTGAGTTCCTCCCCCAGAATTACCTCCAAATCCTGCCCAGCACTAGTGACATCTGTCTATGAACACTAGTTTTAGTCTCAAATATTTTTTTCCCTCAAAACTCAGAAGCTTAGCAAGAAAAGAAAAATTACAATGAGAAATGTGTCAGCCAGGTGGGGTGGCTCACGCATGTAATCCCAACACTTTGGGAGGCCGAAGTGGGCATATCACGAGATCAGGAGTTTCAGACCAGCCTGGCCAACATGGTGAAACCCCGTCTCTCCTAAAAATACAAAAAAAAATTTAGCCAGACGTGGTGGTAGGTGGCTGCAACCCCAGTCACTTAGGAGGCTGGGGCAGGAGAATCACTTGAACCTGGGAGGTGGAGGTTGCAGTGAGCTGAGATCACGCCACTGCACTCCAACCTAGGGGACAGAGCAAGATTCCATCTCAAAAAAAAAATTGCTTGAAAAAAAAATCCTACTTGGATAACTGTGGTAATTTTAGAAAAAAAAAAAAGTAAAAAGAAAAAAAAGAGAAGAAAAAAGAGAAATGTGTCCACTCCACTGGCACTTCTGGACTTCCCAGAACACATGGAGAGCTGGAAACACATGCTCTTGTTGGCAGCTGCCTCCCCATGCCGTCACTGTGAGGGCCTTGCTGTGCCGGCTGATGAGACGGACATGGTGCTCAGATGGGCAGGTGACATGGTGTACCCATGTCCTCACCCAGTCTCATCTGTGGTTCCCATAATTCCCACGTCATGGGAGGGACCTGGTGGGAGGTAACTGAATCATGGGGGTGGGTCTTTCCCGTGCTGTTCTCATGGTGGTGAATAAGTCTCACGAGACCTGACGGTTTTATAAGAGGAGTTTCCGGCACATGCTCTCTGCCTGCCACCATATAAGATATGCCTGTGCTCCTTCTTCACCTTCTGCCATGAATGTGAGTCCATTAGACCTCTTCCTTTATACATTACCCAGCCTCAGTCGGTTATGTCTTTATTAGCAGCGTGAGAACAGACTAATACAGCAGGTAACCACTTTTTCACCAAAAAAGGCAATTTAGTACAACATCCAGACAGTGGCACAAACCTACTCCGTGGATAGAGGCAACAGATACACTGCTGAGGCAGGACTCCTGCCTGTCCTCACGCAGCACATGCAGCCCAGAACAGCAGCGCGGGCCGGAGGGAGGATGTCTGAGGCTGCACAGCCAGTGGGGGACTCAGCCCAAGGTCATGTCCTGGCCCTGAATCACAGCTACCCCGTGAGTAGTGGAGACAGGCCCCCACTGCCTGCAGCCCAGCCCACAAGACGCCGCTGGACAGGATAACTCATGGGCAGTGTGGGGGCGGCGGGGGGTGAAGGCCTGGCTGCTTTGCACCATGTGAGAGCAGCAGAGCCTGCAGATGAGGCGCTGCCCACTTCTAGCCCAGGATGCACATGAAGAGCTGAGGGCACTGCCCCTTCCTCTGCAGTCTTGCCCCCTGCCAGCCTCTGTGCCCCATCACAATCCCACGGCTGGCCCTGGGCTCCCACGGTCTTGCTTTCACACAGCTTGTGGCTCCCTGCCTCATCCCTCAGGCCCTGCGCCAGGCTGAACGTGGGCCTTCACGCACGGCATGAAGACAGGCGGGAGTCCCGCCTCGGCAGTGGGTCTGTTGCCTCTATCCACGGAGTCGGCTTGTGCCACTGTCTGGATGTTTTACTAAATTTTGCCTTTTCCGGTGACAATTACTGGAAAAGAAACACAGGTGTGCTGAGGCAGGTCAGTGGCACATCCAGGCACGGGGCTGCCCCCGGTGAATGTCTGACTGAATCACGGGCTTCTAAATGCAGGCTCAACTGTGGAAAACGACAAACATAAAGAACAGGAAATGCTACAAGTATGGCCACAAGTTATGTCTAGAAAGGAAAGTGATGGAAGAAACTGAAATTTTAAAATCAGGGGCAATGATCAGCCCCCAGACAGAAGCGGCCGGCACTGCCTGAAGAGAGGGTGAGGCAGTGGCAGGTGGCCCGGGGGGCAATGTTTCTGGGCAGAGTTTTCAAAGACATCCCCTAAGGAACACCACAGGCATGAGGACAGCCCTGGCCACTCTCCTTTGCAGGGCCAGCCCCACAAATCCACCTGCCGAAACCAAGGCAGCTGCTGCAGACCCAGGCCCGCAAGATGAACTGTGAGAATGGTGGCTGAGGGAAGATAATGGGTTTCTATGGCTTATATTTCACCTGTAGCCTAGAGCTTAACACGTGACCCCTCACACACAGATCACATGACATGCACAGGTCACATAACAAACACAGGTCACATAACATGCACAGATCACATGACACACACACACACACACACGAGACACAGGTCACATGACAGGTCACATGACACGCACAGATCACATGACACATATCACATGACACGTGCAGGTCACATGATAATGCAGGTCGCATGACACACAGGTCACATGACACACACGCATCACATGACACGCACAGGTCACATGATAGGTCACATGATGCACAGGTCACATAACACACGGATCACATAACACACATGGATCACATAACACACACTGGTCACATAACACACACAGGCCACATAACACACACAGGTCATCACATAACACGCGCAGATCACATGACATGTCACATGACATGCAAAGATCACAACACACACAGGCCATATAACACACAGAGATTAAATTGCACAGGTCACATAAAACACAGGTCACATAAAATGCACAGGTCACAACATGCACAGATCACATAAACTGCACAGATCATATGACACACAGAGGTCACATGACACAGGTCACATGACACAGGCCACATGACATGCACAGGTCACATGACATGCACAGGTCACATGATACGCACAGGTCACATGATACGCACAGATCACATAACACACAGGTCACGTAACAGGTCACATACGCACAGGTCACATGACAACAGGTCACATGACATGGAAAGGTCACATAAAACGCACAGGTCACATAACACATACCAGTCACATGACATGTGCAGATCACATAACATGTACAGGTCACATAACACACACAGATGAGACATTGATGCCAAAATTTGATACACGATTTTACAACATTTTGAAATTTCTGGAGTGAAACTTAGAACATGCACATCACAAGATTTCTGCACATGTGACTTCAGCACAAGTTTTCAGGACAAAGTAAGCTCACGGAGGGGACAGCCATGAGTGTGCCATGGCTTCTGGAAGGACCGAAGGCACACGGGGCAGCCCAGGCGTCCTGGCATCTAGAGGGCCCGCAGGAGGTGAGGGAGGCTGCTGTGAAGGCAGGTGCGACAGGTGCATGCCTCGGCTGCAATAAAGTCTGTGCAGCCTGCAGTGCCCCAGCTCCACCCGCAGTGAAGGTGAGGGTGCTCCTGTCCCATGGGGTGCTCGGGTGCTGTGACACCAACTCGAGTGAGATAACAAAGTTCTCCGACACTTTTTAGGTAAATGCAAACTAAAAGATGAGAACTAACCCCAGAAGCTTTTCCAACCCAGTATGGTCTGGACTGGTGGGAGAGATGTGGGGTCTGAGCCTCTCTGGGAGTCGCGGGCATGGGGGCGTACCCCGCAGGGGCGCCACCTGCCTGACGGAGGAGGCTCCTCACATGCAGGGCACGCCTGCAAGGTGAGCTGAGGTCCAGAATTCATCTCTGGACCTGAAAGAGATTCCCCCACTGAACCTGGCATCACACGCCAGCTGTGAGTATTGTGAGAACAGAATGTGTCATCATTGGGTAACACAGGATGTAGTGGAGTTGACCCACGCTGCGCGCACACCTCACAGCAGACCCACCCACCCATCCCTGCACCGCCTGTCCCCCCAGAGCCACAGCTGGAACCTTCTCACAGTGACCTAACAGGCAGGTGTTCGTTTTGCCTCCAGCATCAATTTTCAGGAAGTTCCAAGGTGTTACAAGTAAAGTTTAAACATATCGCATATATGCCACCCCTGATAATCAGAAAGATACTTTGTTCAACTACATTAATTATTTCATCAGGAGAGAAAGGACAGGTGCACATGCTGGTGGGACGAGGGCTGGAGGGCAGGAAGGCGGCAGAGCGGGTGGTGGGCTGCTCATCTTTCACGAATCACTGCCCCAAGGTGAGCGGGTCCCGCAGGAAGCATCGAGTCACAATAAAAACACATCGACTCTGTCTTTGAAAGGACTTCCAACTTCACACTGCAGAGGAAAATGAGGGTGCACATGTTACACACAAAAATAAGGTGGGAAGAAGAGTTCATTCACTCAAATGAGTATTTAAAAAAATTCAGATGCCATCTTAGTGTTTTCATAGAGTATTATCAATATGTTTAAGTCATAATTTTTGGAAATTCACAATGAATATAAAAGCGAACATTACTGCGTTTCTGAACTACTAAGGCAGAGCTCAGAAACACAGCTCTTGAGAACATTTAGAGCTCCATGTCTGCCCTTGGCACACGCACTTTCCCAAGAACGTTCTCCTTCCGAGGCTGGCAGAGCACTTGCCTGAACACTGCCTCTGCAGCAGGCTCGAGATGCTGATGGGCGGCCTGGGGGGCAGCGCGGTCTGGGAGCCCCCGAAGCTCGGAGAGCCGCCTCTTCCCACTCTACTTGGTAACTGTGGTGTTGGTGTTAGCGATGGTCCCTTGCAGGGGATTTGCAGAGGTGGAATCCTAATAAACTCAAGAAACACAAAATCTTGAATGCTTCAAGCATCTTTGGTGACATGACGATGAGAGCACTGGCCATTCTGCGGTTTTAAAGACTGGGATTAAAAAGCACCTCTGAGTACCTCGGACCAGCAGGGCCCGTGCCACGCCCAGGGCTGACAGCCACATGGGCAGCCTCTCGCTGGTGGTGGCGGGGGAGGCCCTCTCTGGCCGGGCTGCCTATGGGCAGGACCTACAAGGATGGCTCCAGAGAAGGCGGTCAGCAGGCACTCCTGCTGGAGGCCTCCCTGCATGGTGCTGACAGAGTCGAGTTACAATCTGTGCCTTCTCCCGGGGCCAGTATCATTAAGTAGCTGAGCAGGAACAATAGAGAAGGCATCCAGGGTCTCTGCCGACTCCCATTTGCAGTGGACACCCAGACCTGCGCTTTTGTCCCCAGGAGTCGGCAGAGACCGCCGGGGCCCACTGGCCTGTGGCTGCCATTGCACCCAGGCTCCGACTCTGACTCCTCGTCAAGGCCAGCACCCCCTCATCACGAGGCCCTCACTCCATCCTCCCCCACAGCCATCTTCTGCTCGCCCCTTAACCTCGGGGTCCTCTCAGTTTCCACCCTCAGCACTCCCAAGGCTCCAGAAGCTTCTGTGGCAAGCTTATCCATCTGCGTGCTTCTGACCGTGCTCTCCAGGTGACGAGTCCTGAATCACGTCCCCAGCTCACACCCAGACTCGGGCTCCTCCCAGGGCTGTGTTTCCTCGCCTGGGTTTTGCTGCTCTGTCCATCTTTTATTTTCTGTATTTTATGGTGGTTTGCTGTCCTGGGGCCTTGCTATTCCTGAAAACATAGCTCCATCCAGAGCTGGCTAATTCCTGGAGGTGGCCAACAGTATTCATGAATGCACTGTTCCCAGGCAAGCCCCCCGGCCCCAGGGGGCGCAGTCCGTAGGCCCCTCCTTCCTCTCATTCTCACCAAGCCACGCTCCCCTGCCCTGCAGACTGGACACGAAGGACTGCCTCCATAGCCAGATCCACCACACAATTCCACACAGACGACCCTGAGCCGCTTGCGCTGCCCCGCCTTTCCCCAGGACACACAGCAGGGCCTGGCGCACCCGGCCCTGGCCCCTGCCTCCTCCAGGGAACTGCGAGGGAGCTCCCCTACAAAGCTGCTGCACCTGCTGTAATCCTACCATACCTGGTTCCAACAAGAAGCCTGCTTTGTTTTAAAACACATATGTGGACAGCTTTGTGTTCAACCAAACTCGTCTGTGCCTTGCCAAGACCTGTGCTGCCCGTGCCGCCTGTCCATTCCCGTGCTGCCCGTGCCACCTGTTCATCCCCACGCCGTCCGCCCATCCCCACACCTCCCATCCATCCCCGCGCCCCCCGTCCATCCCCGCGTCCCCGTCCATCCCCACGCCCCTCGTCCATCCCCGTGCCCCCATCCATCCCCGCACCACCTCATGCTGCCCCTACGGCCCCTCCATCCCGGGGCTGCCTGTCCGTCCATGCTTCCGCTTACTGGAGGGAGACAGAGGCCGGGGTGCAGGGCTGCCAGGGCAGGACTCTGCCCTGGAGGGTGAGAGGGCAGCCGGTGGCGGACGTGGCAGATGCCACAGGGCCCGCGGGCACTCAGGAGGGTCAACAACCCAGGGTAGCGGGGGCAGGAGGTGAGGGTGTGAGAGAACGCTGAGGCCTGCAGACAGCCTAGGGTGGACTGGACTGCAGGCAGCAAAAGGCGTTCAAGGGCTCTGCGGGGGCTGATGTGGGAGAGTCTGCCTTTTAGAGAGACCACTGGACCTTTGAACACTTGAGTTCTGTTGACAGAGACATCGGTATGAGCTTAACTGTGCAGCAGATGGAGTGGGAGGCCACCCAGAGGTCTGAGAAGAGGAGCACGGGGAGGTGAACTGTGGCCTGTCCCGGGGCTGGGGCCGGGTCCAGCCTGCCATCTGCTTTTGTAAATGAACTTTTACTGGAACACAGCCATGCTCATTAATTTACACACTGCCTGCCACAGCCTCCTCAGTACAGAGGCAGAGCTGAGCAGCTGCCCAGAAAGCCGGGAGTATTTCTACCTGCCCTTTTTAGGAACACCTGCTGAGCCACAGCCTGCTCCTCTGGTAAAACAGCACGCAGCCAGGACATGGGTCTTGTGAAGTTTCCAGCAACAGGGAAAATGCCTACGTGGTATGTTAGCTTCAAAACAGCTAACTATAAAGTGGCATATGCAACAAGACCTCACTCAAAGTGTGTACAAATAGGGTTGAAAAGCAACATATTAAACTTTTAGCGGTAATCTCTCTGGTGCATGAGATGATGAGCAGTTTTATTTTGCTGGTGATTTCCTTGAAGACGCCGTAAGATACCTGAGAGGCTTTCCCATGCTCCTCTGACTCGTCGTCAGGCCGGGATGCTCGGGGCCTCGGGAGGAGACACTGCCTGTGGTGGAACAAGAATAAAACATGAGCTGTTTGTGTTCACACGTCATGGTGCTTTGAGCACCACAACCAGGCCAGCCTGCCGCGCTTCCCGGTAGCCGTCTCTCCCTCCCCGCCACGAGGGCAGCAGCAGGCGGAGCCGAGCCGAGCCAGAGCCACAAACCGAAAACCGGTCCCTCAGGTCGCTCCCGCCCTGGTGGAAACAGGACACCCTGAGAAGCCCCAGGTCTTCCACGTGAGGGCGCAAATATCCTGCATTTTAACCTTTCTACTTTTATGCACCTCTGCAGCTTAGTGACTATATAAGCCATGTGAATCATTGGCAGCTGGACAGTGAGGCCTGGAAACAAACCGGCCAGTCCCGGCTGAATTTCAGCCTCACTCAGGGGCTCTCGGCCTGTGGGCTCCTCGAGGGGGGCCTGCCTGTCACGTGGGGGGCCTGCCTGTCACGTGGGCAGCCGTGGGCACGCAGAGCATGCCTGGCATACACAGGTGCTCAACGAGCATCTGCGGCAGGAGCTCCTCCTCTGCCTCTCCCAGGCCTTGGCTCCTGCTACCCGGAGAACTGTCAGAAGGGGAAAAGCGCGTCCGGAAGGGCAAAAGCACGTCGAGTTCTTTCAGCGGCTGACTCGTGCTTTGCCTTCTCCAGGCGCCTTGTAACGTGAAAGGGGAGATGTGGCGACTCAGTTCTCAAGCAACACTGCTCGTGGATCAGCAGGCCCCAGGCTGGGAGAGCCTGCGGGCAGGGGAGCCCAAGCGTTAGGCTTCCCCGGTGCAGTGGCTGGTGACTGGCCAGTGCCCTGCCTGCTGTGGCACATTGGGGGACTCTGGCCTGTGGGGCAGGAGGCCCCGAGCCCAAGGCAGCCTCCATACCCCTGACTGGGGTCCTGTCTTTGCCCCCGTGCAGGGGCAAAGGTGCAGACCATGCGAGAAGGCTGCCTGTGAGAGGCCCCACAACTCCCGAGTCTGCAGGTGACCCTGAGAAGACTCCAAAGAACAGCTAAGAACAAGCAGGAAAGCTGTGCGAGTCCAGCCTTCACTCTGTCTTTTACAGCAGTTTGGCACTGGGAGGCTGTGGACCTGCAGAGACTATACTCCTAGGACAGCTGGTTCCTAGAGGCAGGAGACCACGGTGAGCACACCTCTGATAAGAAAGCCAACAAGTCCACAGCCCGTGTCCAGAGCCACTCCCAAGCCTGGACGGCCCATTCCGCCCACCCGCCTGATCCCCCATGAGAACCACGACAACGATCTTGCTAGGTCTCCCCTCACTCCCCGCCGGGGCTCTGGGGAACCACGGGGAAACTCCTTTCCTCACAGCCGTTGCCTCCTCATCTGCCGGCCTCACACCACCTGATGAAAACAAAACCCTACACATTTAACACACAGAACCACAGATAACAACAATGGCAGATATCTTTTGTTAACTTATGCTCAATACTATATGGTTATTTGAAATTGTTTCCTATTTACTCAATGGGAAGTTTTTGAGATAACTATTTTTTTTTAAAAAGATGGGGTTTCACCATGATGACCAGGCTGGTCTTGAACTCCTGACCTCAGGTGATCTGCCCACCTTGGCCTCCCAATGTGCTGGGATTACAGGCGTAAGCCACCGCGCCTGGCCTGAGATAACTATTATCAACAGAGATGAAGAGATTGAGGACCCAAGAAGCCAACAACTCACTCAGGGTCGGCCAAGCAGGGCTCAGAGAGCCAAGTGTGGGCCGTAGGATCTCGGATCTAAAAGACCCCTGCCGCTCAGGCCCCTGCGCGTCCCACAGGGTGCCAGGAATCCTGAGGAGTCCTTCAGGTTTTGACTGAGAATCAAGTCACACTAGGCATCATCTCAAAGAGCAGCGACTCAGAGAAAGGGGCTCCTGGAAGTGCTAGAGGAAGGCCCGAAAACCACCCAGAGCCGGGCCCCTCTTGAAAGTACAGCATGCAGGTGTGAGAGGAGC
The DNA here is from genome assembly GCA_963573385.1 of Cacajao melanocephalus. Taxonomy (NCBI): domain Eukaryota; kingdom Metazoa; phylum Chordata; class Mammalia; order Primates; family Pitheciidae; genus Cacajao; species Cacajao melanocephalus. The sequence goes on from CAUYLG010067831.1 coordinate 16,903, forward strand.
TCTTCAGGGTGCTGAGGCTGCCATGTTTCAGCCCCACTAAGAGATGGGTGAGCAGAAGGATGATCCATCCCCACGACACCGCCGAGCGCCACGCAGCGACCTCCGCTCAGGACAGTAACGCAACGTGATGCATTTCACAAAGATGCCCATCTGAACAATTTAACTAAAAACATGCTGACATTTGAAGAGGGTAAGTTTCACGATCTGGGTGTGGAACAGCCTGCTTCCACTGTGACGCCAGATCTGCCGTGTCGTGCTCCGGAGGGGACTGCATGCTGCGGAGTGGGTGCCCTGCGCCCCTGCCGACAGGTCAGACAGCCCCACACACTGCACAGTGACCGCAGGGCAGATGATGACAGAGGGCCCGCCTGCCGCTCCAGCACGTGAGGGGTCTGGGACCTGCCGTTCCCTATCTCAGTCAACGAGGCTTGTTGAGGAGGACTGCTGGCTACAGTGGAGTAGAATCAGCAAATTATCTCTACGAAACCAAGTATGAAACTGGACAAAATGGTAGAACAACAGTTCAGGCCTCTGGAAATCAACTCAAGGCAGACAACAAATTGGAAAACATTGACTCCTGAAATCCCGCTGCAGCTTTCCGAGGAGCAGGACTTGGCTTCCTGGCCTGAGGCTGCTCCACCTGCCCCTACTCCACGCTGTCCAGCAAGAGCACAGCTGCACCAGGGTGGACGGCTGGGGACCAGCAGTTTTGCTTCCAGAGGGGGTGGGCTCAAGGTGGGAGGAGAACACTTTCATCAGCCACGAGGGGTCCACCTGCAGGACCCGGAGAGGCCCACAGCCCTGGCTGGTGAGAGCTGGGGAGAGCAGGGACAGTCAGAAAAATAGCGGGGAGATGCTGAGAACCAGAGAGCCAGAGAGAGGCAGCTCCCGGGAACCCTGGCCGACAGAAGCAGCACACACAGCATGTGCAGGGAAACCAAGCGTGGCCGCAGAAGTGACCCCACGGGGCCGGGAACCGGCTGGATGTCAGCTCCCCACACGCACAGATTGTCGGCCGTGGGGAGCTGCAGGAATGTGCACTGTTGGAGCACAGCCACAGACAGAGCGCGGGCCAGCCGCTGAGCTCTAAAGACGAGCAGACACCCCGGCTCAACACCAAGACCAGAAACTGCGCGGACACGTCTGCGGCAGCCGTGGACACAGATTCTCCAGTTTAGGTCCAGGTAAAATACAACCAATCAAACAACCTCATATAAAAATATGAGAATCCAGACTTGCTGAAATACAGTATCTGGACTGTCCAGATTGTAGCCCCAAATTATGGGATCAGCAAAGAAACAGAAGTGTGACCAGACTCCGGGAAAAAGGCCGACGGCAGAAGCCCACACTGTGTGGCCCAGCTTGCATTTCCTAAGGACTCCAGAGCGGCTACTGCAAATGAGCCTAAAGAATTACAGAAAAATATGATTGTGACTCAGCATACAGGGCTTTCAACACGAAAACATACAGGGCTTTTCAACACAAAAACAGAAGCACTAAAAAAAAAAAAGAAAAAAAAGAACCAAGAAGGGAACATTTTCTAACTCATTCTACGAGGACAGGATGAGGTCCTGACACCAAAACCGGACAGAGATGCTACAAGGAAAGAAAGCTGCAGACCAGTATCTCTCATGAATACAGACACAACATTCCTCGACAAAATACTAGCAAGCCAAATCCAGCAGCATGTAAGAAGGATCATACGCTATGACCCACTGGGATTCATCCCAGGAATGCAAAGTTACCTCAACATACAGAGGTCAACACCACATTAACATACTCTACCAAAGGATGAAATGACATCTGAGAACACATAACGGCTGTAGAACAAAGAACAAAACCCAACGATCATCACCAAAGATAAAGAAAAAGCGCTGGAAAGATTTAACACTTCTTCATGACAAAAAAGGACAAGAGGGAACTCTCAGCCATCTAAAGGGCGCCTCCAAGAAACCCTCGGTGAACACCACGCGCCATGGGGAGAGGCTGAACGTTTCCTCCTGAGATCAGGAACAAAACAAAGACAAGGGTGCCTGCTCTCGCCACTTGTATTCAACATTGTGCTGAAGGTTCTAGCGAGGGCAGTTAGGCGAGAAAAATGAATCGAAGTCCTGCAGTGAGATGGGAAGTGAAAAAAAAGAAAATAAAAGTAAAAGATAAATAAAAGGCACCGTGGTTGGAAAGGAAAAAGTAAAACAATCTCTATTTGCAGATGACATGATTTGACATACAGAAAACTCTAGGGAATCCACGAAAAATCCCCGGAGCTAATAAATGAACTCAGTAGGCTGCAGGACACAAGATCCATCTATAAAAATCAGTTGTATTTCTATGTACTAGCAATGAAAATCTGAAAACAAAAGTTAGAAAACAATTATATTTACAATAGCACCAAAAATAACAAACTACTTAGGAATAAATTCTACCAACGAAGTGCAAGACCTCTTCACTGAAAACTACAAAATACTGTCGAAAGAAATCAAAGACCTAAATAAAGGGAAAGATATATCCAACATTCATGGATTGGGAGACACGATATTAGTATTAGATGGCAATACTTCCTAAATTGACGTACAAGGTGAATTAAAACTCTACCACTTACTTTGCCAGCAGAAATGGGAAAACTGATCCTAAAATGCATATGGAAATACAAGGAACTCAGAATAGGCAAAAAATAAATCCTACGAAAGAACGAAATTGGAAAACGCACGCTTCATGATTTCAAAAATTACTAAAATGCTATAGTAAGTGAAAGACAAAAAGAAAATGACTGAAAGCAGCAAGAGAAAAGCAACTCATCACCTGCAGGAGAGTAGTATGATTGACGGCTGCCTTCTCATCAGAAATAAAGGAAGTGGCTGAGTACAGCGGCTCGGGCCTGGGATCCCAGCACGTCGCAAGGCCGCGCCTGGTGAATGGCTTGAGATCAAGAGTCCAAGACCAGCCTTGGGCAACGTGATAAAACCCTGTTTCTACAAAAAATTGAAAGATTGGCCGGGCGTGGTGGCTCACACCTGTAATCCCAGCACTCTGGGAGGCCAAAGTGGGCAGATCACCAGAGGTCAGGAGTTCGAGACTAGCCTGGCCAACATGGTAAAACCCTGTCTCTACTAAAAATATAAAAATTAGCCAGGTGTGGTGGTGGATGCCTGTGATCCCGGCTACTCCGGAGGCTGAGGCAAGAGAATCACTTGAATCTAGAAGGCGAAGATTGCAGTGAGATCACGCCATTCCACTCCAGCTTGGGCGACAGAGCGAGACTCAGTCTCAAAAAAATAAAAACAAGAAAAATTAGCTGGGTGTGGTGGTGCATGCCTATAGCCCCAGCTACTCAGGAGGCTGAGGTGGCAGGATCGATCGAGCCCAGGAGGTCCAGGCTGCAGTGAGCTGTGGTCAAGCCACTGCACTCTAGCCTGAGTGTCAGAGTGAGACCCAGTCTCAGAAAAAAAAAAAATAATAATAATAATGGAAGCCAGAAAGCAGAGGAATGACACCATATACCAAGTGCTAAAAAGTCAACCAAGAAAATCTATATTCAGTGAAATTATCCTTCAAAATGAAGGCAAAGACATTCAAATATGGAGAAAATAACAATGAAGAGAATTGACTTCAGAAAAACAAATCTTCCCCGCAAGAAAAGCAAAAAGCACTTCAGTTTGAAAGGAAGTAACACCAGATAGTAACATGAATCCACGGGAAGGAATGAAGAGCTCTGGAAATGGTTAATATGCATACTGTAGATATAATAAAAAATGTGATAAAAGATTTTTTTCTCTTAAGGGCTTTAAGAAACATAAGTTTAATTCAGGAAATAATTACACCATATTGTTAGATTTATGAGACACAGATCACATGTACATGTATATAAATAAATATTACAAAGCAGGTGGGAGGAAATGGAGCTATATGGGAGCAATGTGGTTATGTTTCACTGGAATGAAGTCAGTATTAACCTCAAGTATACTGTGATAAGTTCAAGATGCATGTTGCAATCTCTAGAGGAATCGCTAAGAAACTAATAAAGCACGCAGATAAAGTATCAGCAGAAGAACTAAAATGTGTGTTAGTCTGCTTGCGTTTATATAACAAAATACCACAGACTGGGTGGCTTACATAACAGAAATTTATTTCTTGCAGTTCTGAGACTGGAAAGTCCATGAAGATGGTGGCTGATGTGGGTCCTGCTTGCAGACGGTTGCCTTCTCACTCTGTCTTCCTGTGACCTCTTTTGTGTGTCCAGAGAGTTAGTGAGCAAGCTCGCTGGTGTCTCGTTTTGTTTTTTGACAATGTTTTTATGATGATAAAAGTCACTACCTTAACCATTTTCAGTGTACAGTTCAGTGGCATTAAATACATTCCTAATGCTGGGCAACCATCACCACCATCCATCTCTGTAACTCTTTTCATTTTGTAAAACTGAAACTTGGTTCCCACTAAATAGAAACTTCCTATTCCTCCATCCCACAGCCCGTGGAAACCACCATTCTACTCTCTGTCTCTACAATTTTGACTTCTCTGAGTACCTCACAGAAGTGGAATCACACAGCATTTGTCTTTTTGCGACTGCCTTATATACTTAGCATAACTGGCTTATGTACTTAGCGTAACGTCCTTCAGGTTCATCCACGCTGTAGCATATGCCGGAATTTCCTTCCATTTTAAGGCTGAGTAATAGTCCACTGTATGGATACATACGTTTTGCCTGCCCATTCATCTGTTGATGGACACGTAGTTTGCTTCCATGTTTTAGCATTGTGATGTGAATAATGCTGCTCTGATCTTGGGTATACAAGCATCTCTTGGAGACCCTGGTTTCAATTCTTTTGAACATTTACACAGAATTGAAATTGCAGGATCAGATGGCAATTGTTTTTAATATTTTGAGGAACTGCCACGCTGTTTCCCACAGCGGCTGTGCCATTTTACATTTCCACCAACAGCGCACAAGGCTCTAATTCCCCCGTATCCTCAACAACACTTGTTATTTTGGGTTTTTAAAAATGATTACAACAAACATTTATTTGAAATAAAACATCTGCAGACCAAATAATTCTTAAATTAAGATTGTTTCAGGTTTAACCATCTCCATAAAAATACTCTGAGGACAGCTGCATCCACAGACTCCAACTATGTGATTACATCTTTGTCCATTCTTCTCTCTTTTTTTTTTTTTCTTTTTTGAGACACGGTCTCACTCTGTCACCCAGGCTGGGGTGCAGTGGTATGATCACGGCTCACTGCAGCCTCAACCTCCCAGGTTCAGGCGATTCTCCCACCTCAGCCTCCCGAGCAGCTGGGACCACAGGTGTACGCCACGCTGCCTGGATAATTTTTTGTAGAGGGGGGTTTTGCCCAGCCTGGTCTGGAACTCCTGGGCTCAACCTCAGCCTCTCAAAGTGCTGGGATTACAGGCATGAGCCACCTCGCCCGGCCTCTTGTCTTTCTCGAATAACCTCTTTCAGCATGGTTCAAGGTAGAATTTATCCTCTTCCTATTTGGTCCACTGCCCACTAGGCAGGATCTGCCGCCTCATGGTCAGGCCCACTGCTCTCCTAATGCGAAACATCCTGTCATTAGAAATGTTCTCAGGAAGACTTCTTGTGGCTATTTTTACATCTTCATACTCATACTACTGTATCAGCATGCATTAACCACAGTTTTTTGAATCCTGCAGTACTGTGATACCATTTTTGAATACCATCTAGCCATGAGCCTGATGCTTCAACACCTGCCAGCCAATTTGATCTGAAAGCCTGTTTTTGTTTTATTTTACTTTTTTTTTTTGTTTTTTGAGACAAAATCTCACTCTGTTGCCCAGGCCGGGGTGCAGTGGCGCGATCTTAGCTCACTGCAACCTCTACCTCCCGAGGTTCAGGAGATTTTCCTGTCTCAGCCTCCCGGGTAGCTGGGACTACAGGTGTGTGCCACCACACCTGGCTAATTTTTGTATTTTTAATAGAAACACGTTTCACCATGTTAGCCAGGCTGGTCTTGAACTCCCGACCTCAAGTGACTGTCCGCTTCAGCTTCCCAAAATGCTGGGATTACAGGCATTCGTGCCCGGCCTGTTTTTAAGAGACAGGATCTCACTCTGTCATCCAGGTTGGAGCGGAGTGGTGTAATCATAGTTCACTGCAGCCTTGAACTCCTGAGCTCAGGCAATTCCGCCTCTGTGTCCCAAGTGGCTAGGACTACAGGTGTGATTTTTTAATATACAGTAGCCAAATGAGGTCTTGCTATGTTGCCCAGGCTGGACTCCATCTCCTTGGCTCAAGCAATCGTCCCACCTCAGCCTCCTGAGTAACTGGGACTATAGGCATGAGGCACCATACCCAGCTCTGGCTGTAGTTTTGATTTGGACTGCTCTAATGACTAATGATGAACATCTTTTCATGTGCTTACTGACCATTTGTGTACTTTACTCATTCAAGTCATTTGCCCCTCCCCACCCTTTTTTTGTCACCCAGGCTGGAGTGCAGTGGTGCAATCTCAACTTACTGCAACCTCTGCCCCCCAGGCTCAAGCAATCCTCCCACCTCAGCGTCCCAAGTTGCTGAGACTACAGGTGTGTGCCACCATGCCCAACTAATTTGTAAGTTTTTTTGTAAAGATGACGGTTTCATCATGTTGCCCAGGCTGGTCTCAAACTCAAGCCATCCTCTTGCCTCGGTCTCCCAAAGTGATGGGATGACAGGAGTGTGCCACTGCGCCCAGCCTCTGCCCATTTTTGAATCAGGTTGTTTGTTGTTAAGTTTTAGTTCTTTATGTATTCTGGATTGTAATCCCTTATTAGATACATATGATGTGTGAATATTTTCTCTGATTCCACAAGTTGCCTTTTTACTCTATTGATAGTATTTTTTCATGGGCAAAATTTTAAAATTTTCATGAGGTCAATTTGTTTAATTTTTTGTTGTTGTTGCCTGTGCTCTGGTATCATATCCAGGAAATCACTGCCAAATCCAACATGATGGGACTTTTGCTCTACGTTTTCTTCAAAGAGTTTTATAGTTTTAGGTCCTCAGTCTAAAGAAGCTCTAATAAACAGCGAGAGAGACATAGCACATCTATGGACTGAGAGAGTCAAAACTGTGAAGACGCCAATTCTCCCCACAGTGATGTAGAGCTTCAGTAAAAATCCTATCAAAATCCCGGCAGACTTTCTTTGTAGAATTTGACATTATACCAAAATTTACATGGAAATGCAGAGAACCTGGAATAGACAAAATTATACTGATTAAATTAACCAAAACGTTAGAGGGCTATGCCAGCTAATTCCAAAACTTACTGTAAAGCAAATGTAACCAAGATATCGTGGTATTTGTGAAAGAAGACAATACACTGATCGACAGAGCAGAATATAGGGTCCAGAAGGAAGCCCTCACCTGCCATTTTGCTATTTATTGTCTATTGTCTATTTCTCCTTTTTCCTTCTACTGTCTTTATTGCCTTTGGGTTTAACAAATGCTTTACAATGTCATTTAAAAATTCCTCTTCATTTTTCAGCTGTGTTTTTTAGTTACATTTGGTGTGGTTGCTTCAAACAAGTCTAATTCTAGTTAATGCTAACTGAATTCTAGCTAAATCTGGCCCCTCTGCTCCACTGCAGCTCCATCTCCTCGCTCCTCCTTTGTGCTTATTAACCCATGTATTACATCTACTGATAACTTGAACAATACTATGTTATAATCGTTGCTTCAATTTTATGTTTTGTAAAAGTAATTAGAAGATAAAAGAATTGAAAATACAGTCTCTTATCCTCATCCCCACATTCACCATTGCTGATGCTCTTCATTCCTTCTAACAGATGGGAGTGACTGTCTGATGTCAGCCTAAATGCCTTCCTTTACATTTCCTGTAGGGCAGGCCTGTTAGCAATGGATTCTGTTTCTGTTACTCTGTGAATGTTTATTTAGTCTTCATTTTAAAATGTTAATTTCACTGGGAACAAAATTCTTGGTTGACATATTAAAAATGCATTTTGAACATGACCATATCTGGGAGGATTTGAGCAGAAAATACAAACCTCTGAACAAAATAGAAATCTATGAATCTGGCTAGGTGCCGTGGTGGCTCACATATGTAATCCTAGCATTTTGGGAGGCTGAGTCAGGTTGATTGCATAAGCCCAGGAGTTCAAGACCAGCCTGGACAACATGGCAAAACTCCATCTCTACTAAAAATACAAAAAAAAAAAAAAAATTAGCCAGGCGTGGTGGCACATACCTATGGACCTAGCTACTTGGGAGGCTGAGGCACAAGAAAAGCTTGAACCCAGAAGGCAGAGGTTGCAGTGAACTGAGATTGTACTACTGCACTCCAGCCTGGGTGACAGAGGGAGACTCTATCTCAAAAAAAAAAAAAAAAAAAAGAAAAAAAAGAAATCCATGAATCCATATTGTTATAAATTCGTGAATATATAGATAACTGAATTGGGTAAAAGAAAAAGCTCTCCTTTATAGTAGAGCGACAATTAATACATATAGAAGGAACTGTGCAAATGGAAAAATTGATGAGGCAGTCATCAGAGTGGTGGCTGATTGTGGAGGGGTGGGGCCTGATGAGGAAAAAGGTATCAGTGTCATTTGGACTCTCTCTCCATAAGACACTCATCCATTATGGGGAACATAGTGACTACAGCGGGGAAGGCTGATGCCTGTGTGGTCAGGTGACCAAGGTGAACATCGCCCTGGAGCAATCAGGAGACCAAGGTGAACATCCCCCTGGAGGAATCAGGAGACCAAGGTGAACATCCCCCTGGAGGTGGGGCATTCCTGCCAGTAGAGGATGGTCTGGTCTCCTGAATACTAGACAACCCAGGTTATGAGTCACCCTTTAGAATTTGATGCCATTATTCATCAAAACTACTGAGGACAAGAAAAAGAAGTAAGAAGGAATGTTCCAGTCCAGAGGAGACTGAAGAGATGTCACAGTTGGATGTAGCTCATCTTTCCTTGAGATTCTGGACCAGAGAAGAGAGACCCTGTGGCCACAGCTGATGGGATGGTAGAGCTGTGCCAGCGTGAACGCCTGGCCTGAGTTGTGGGTGGTTTTGTAGAACTGTGTTCCTGGTTTTCTAGGGGTGCTAGGGCACCACATCAGTAACATGCTCAGTGGTTCAGAAAAATACCAATGATGACAGATAGGGAGCAAATTAACAAAATATTAACAGTTGGGGAATCTGGGCAAGGGAGACACAGGAGTTCTGTTTTTTTTAAAATACTATTCTTACAATTTTTTCTGTGTGCTTGAAGTATTTTCAAAATAAATTATAAAAAAAAAAACAAGTTGGATACTCATTTTACAACATACCTAAAGATACACTCCAAAGAATTTAGAAGAAGGTAAACATTAAAAACTAGAAGAATTCTGTTCTGTGAAAGACAATGTTGAGAGAATGAGAGAACAAGCCACAAAATGGAAGAAAATATTTTCAAGACACATATATATCCGATAAATAAATTCATCAAAAAGAAAAAAACAAGAAAAACAACAAAAAAGAAATACCATCCAAAATAAACATAGGACTCTTAAAACTCAACAATAAGATAACAATCCAATTTTTTAAAATGGGCTGAATACCTTAACAGATACTTCAGCAAAGAAGATATGCAGATGAAAAATCAGCATAAGATGCTCCTAGTCATATGTTATCAGCAAAATGCAAATTAGAACAGCAAGATACCACTACATATCTAAGATGCTCAAAATCCAGAACACTGACATCATCAAATGCTGGTGAGGATGTGGAGCAACAAGAATTCTCATTCATTGCTGGTGGGGATATGAAAAGCTGCTGACACCTTGGAAGGTAGTTTGGCAATTTCTTTCAAAACTATACACCCTCTCACCATCTGATCCAGCATTCACATGCCTTAGTATTTACCCAAAGGAGCTGAAAACATGTCTACACAAAACCCTTGCACATGGACATCTACAGCAGCTTAATTCATAATTGCCCACACGTGGAAGCAACCAAGATGCCCTTCTGTAGGTGAATGGATAAACTATGATATATCCAGATCATGGAATATTATCCAGTCACTAAAAAAATGAGCTAGCAAACCATGAGAAGAGATGGAGAAATCTTAAGTGTGCATTGCCAGGTGAAAGAAGCCAATCTGAGAAGCCTACATACTGTATGATTCCAACTCCAGGATGGTCTGGAAAAGGGAAAAACTAGGGGACAATAAAAAGATCAGTGGCTGCCAAGGGTTGGTGGGAGGTGGGGGAGGGATGAACAGGGGGAGCACGAGGATTTTTAAGGCAGTGGCATTATTCCGTATGCTACTACAATGCGGGGGGGATACATGTCACTTGTTCAAACCCATAGACCATACAACACCCAGAGCGAACCCTAGTGTAAACCATGGACTCTGGGTAATAATGTGTTGATGTAGGACCATCAGTTCTAACAAATGGAGTGCTCTGGTGGAGGATGTGATGATGGTGGGGGTGTGCATGTGTGGAGTCATGGGGTATATGGGAAATCTGTACCTTCCTTTCAATTTTTCTGTGAACCTAAAATTCCTCTTAGAAAAAGTTTTTAAAAACACCCAATTAGAAGACAATGATTGGCTGGGTGTCGTGGCTCATGCTTGTAATCCCAGCACTTTGTGAGGCAAAGCAGGCAGATCACTTAAGGTCGGGAGTTCGAGACCAGCCTGGCCAACATGGTGAAACCCCATCTCTGCTAAAAATACAAAATTAGCCAGATGTGGTGGTACACACCTGTAATCCCAGCTACTTGGGAGGCTGAGGCAGGAGAATCGCTTGAACCTGGGAGACAGGTTGTGGTGTGTGAAAAAAAACCTCCCTAAGCATAAGAACGTATGAAATAAAAGGGATAATAACAATAGATTTGAGTACATAAAAATATTAAGTCTCTAAAATTCAAAGGTCAAGTATGGAATTACAAAGCAAAGCGGGTAAAAGGTTAATATCCTGCACATAGGGACTTCCACATAAACAACAAAGGAATAAAGCAGATAATTCATAGAAAAAACACAGAGGAGTAAGTTTAAAACATTTGGACTCATTAACAGTCACATGAATGCACATCAAAATGACTATTTCCCTTCAGATTGGCAGAGAGGAAACGTGACAGACACGGTGGGTGTTCTGAGCGTGTCCAGGGAGCCCTCAGCCTGCTGGAGGAGAAACAAGCTGGCCCTTTTAACTCAGCATATACTGGAAGCATTTAGAGAGCTGGTGTGTTCCCTGTGCCTTCTAGAATCGAATGCTAGGAGGAGCATCCAGTGAGGACGGACGTCTACGCAGAAGCATAGTGAACCTCTGGAACCACACACTCCGGGAACAGGGGGCTTAGACAAGCTCAACCATGGGATGGAACAGAAAGAAGCTGTCACGCCTGGCCCCGCGGGAAGACACAGGAGACAGCGTGCGGGGAGACGGCCTGTGCCGCTGAGGTCGAGGCGGTAATGGAGGTGTTCACTTTGAAAACAGACCAGCAATTCAAAGCCAATTACCAGGAAGCAAATCCAGTGACACTACTTTTGTTTAAAACCAAGAGGACATAGAATGCAAAGGAGCCAGTTTTCTCCTGTGACTTCTGAACATGGTCATCAGGAGCTTCTCCCTGGAAGGACTCAAAAGCTGCACCATTTCGGTAACTATGTAGCCTCCCATGCAGACCTGGTGGAAGGACCACACCCACTTGGGTAAGTTCTGACAGCTTTGATTAAAATGACCTTTCGGGGAATATATTTTAATTGATACGTGCATTGGTGTGAGGTAGGTTACGGGAGATTTTACTTACCCATGCGTCCATCTTGAGGTGGGCTAATCATGGAGACCCTCGCAGGGCCGGCTGCTACCTCGGGCTAAGTATGCAACAAGAAAACAAGGAGAAAACTCCAATATTGCCGCTGACAAGATTCTGACTCCCACTGCTCATTTTGGAGCACATTCCCGGAACTCCATCTCCCTCATCTTTATCGCCCTCTGACAAGCTCCATCCGTGTTCATCTCCCAACTCTGCCTGCTGGTGGTAGGGGGGGTGTGGTGGGTATTACCTGTTTTATTGCCTCTGTTCCACCAGAGCCTAAAACAGTGAATGGAGAAAGGACTCTACTAGGAATTTCAGGAGAAAAAAACAGAGTTTGCAGCTGATGTTACAGAATGTGAAATCCTGTATAAATCATTTTGGGTGCATAACTTTATCACCTTGAAATCCAGATGCTGATGGACAGGGTGGAGCTAATGCTGCGTGGAGCTGTGTGTGCTGGGCCCCGCTCTGTGCCCACCCTTCCCCCTGCCCAGCAACCACGAGGCTGCTGCTGCCACCATCCCTCCTCAACCCACAGGAACCTGTGTGCCCAGAGCTGCCAGCCCCGGTTCTGAGACTGGTGAGGGAGGCTGCTCTGCTCTGAGCCCCTCTTCCCTCTCAGTATGACCTATGGGTGTAGCAAGGTGCTTTCTTTTTTTTTTTTTTTGAGATGGAGTCTCACTCTGTGGCCCAGGCGGGACTGCAGTGGCACAATCTCAGCTCACTGCAACCTCTGCCTCCCAGGTTAAGGATTCTCCTGCCTCAGCCTCCCGAGTAGCTGGGACTACAGGTGTGTGCCACCACGCCCAGCTAATCTTTTTGTTATATTTTTAGTAGAGACGGGATTTCACCATGTTAGCCAGGATGATCTCGATCTCCTGACCTCATGATCTACCCGCCTTGGCCTCCCAAAGTGCTGGGATTACAGGCCTGAGCCACCGCACAAGGTGCTATTTCTAGTGGCTGCCCCCTCCCTGGGCTCACTCATCCAGCTCTCCACTGACTGCTGGCATCTCCTGTTCACAGGCTCTTTGCCTCACCCTGCTGGTCCCCAGGCTCTGCTGTCATCAACTGTGCCCCACCAAGTCCTCTACTGCCCATCTTCCTGGCTCCTACCCCTGGCACAGCGACCCCACAGATCCTTTAACCCACAGGCCCTTCCAATATACTCTGGAAACTCCTCTGTGTCCTCATGTCCTCTCTACCAGCACAGAAGTGCCCTGCTCCAGGGGCACTCTCTGCCACGCCCTTGGCCCCACCCTGCCAGTCCTCTGCTCCTGCTCGCTGGCAAGACTCTAACTTTGGAAGGATGGAGCCTGCCCGCTTGGCATGGCCCTCTGTACTGCCTGTGGGCCAGCTTTCTCACAGAGCTGTCCACTGGGCACACTTCCATCCACCTGAAGCTCATGACCTCATGACCTCACTCCTACCCCCACCAAGACAGAATCTTGTGAAATCGGGAGCTTTGTCTCTGTACCTTCAGCCTCTGCCTGCCATCCCGTGAACATCAGACATGCTCCTGCCTCATCAGGACAGGCTCCAGGTACTTCCTCTCACCTGCCTGGAGTGCTGCTATGCCATCATTTCTGGATCCTTCCCATCCACTATGATGTCTGCAACATCAAAGTCATCTTAAGAATCCCCTTGACATCACTGCCGTTTGAACTATGTTCCGTTTGCTGCTCCATTTAGAGAACAGCTCCTCCACGGAGTGTCGGAGTGCTGGCGTCTCTCCCCGCCTAGGTGCTATCTGACAGCTGTGAGTTGCAGGAGAGAGTGGGGCAAGCCTGTCTTGTCCATGGGCCATGGTGGAACTTGGCTGGGCGCAGACACGGGTTCCTGCCGTGTGGAAGGAGCTGTGCTCCCATCAGCGTGCTCACATCTGCAGTCCTGGCTGCCTAAGCGCATGTTTGCTCTTTGGATTCTCCTTTAAACCAGTTTTCTATTTTGTTGGCATATTAGGCCATTCTTGCACTGCTATAAATACCAGAGACTGTATAATTAATGAAGAAAAGAGGTTTAATTGGCTCATGCTTCTGAGGCTGTACAGGAAGCACGGTGGCATCTTTTTCTGGGGAGGCCTCAGGAGGCTACAATCAGGGCGGAAGGCAAAGGAGGAGGGGCACGTCGCAGGGTGAGCAAGCAAGCAACCGGGGGGCGGTGCCACATGCTTTTAGCCAACCAGATCTTGTGAGAACTCACCCACCATGGCAAAGACAGCACCAGCCTGAGGGATCTGCCCCCATGAGCCAAAGATCGGCTGCCAGGCTCCACCTCCAGCACTGGGGATTATAATTCAACATAAGATTCGGGCAGGGACACAGATCCATACTATATGAACTGGTTTTCCCTCATTAACTCATACCCTCTTTTTTTTTTTGACAGGGTTTCACTCGTTGCCCAGGCTGGAGTGTGGTGGGGCAATCACAGCTCACTGCAGCCTCGACCTCCGGGTGGTGATCCTCCCACCTCAGCTTCTCAGTAGCTGGGACTACAGGTGTACACCACCATGCCCAGCTAATTTTTTGTGGAGATGGGGTCTTGCCATGTCACCCAAGCTGGTCTCAAACTCTTGGGCTCAGACGATCCGCCTGCCTTCAGCCTCCTGCACCTCCCTACCTCACACCCTGGCCTCGCTGTGGGCCAGCTGCCTAGGGAGCTAGGGAGGAGGTGCACTCATGAGGCAGTGTGTATCTCTGGAAGCACAGCTCGTGTTGCCGGTGGGTGTGGGCGTGGCCATGAGCATGCGGGAAGTGAGCTGGGCAGGGAGAGGACACGTGTTAGACCCAACTGCCAAGGAACTGGAGTTTCCCCTTCACCAACGCTGTGACAGCTCTTCATTCCCTACTGAATGCAGTTCCGCCTTCTGACCCTGGACTCCAGGTTCCTCCATCATCTGGCTCCGGGTGATCTCCCTGGAAACGGGTGTGATCACTCACTTCACAGGGCTGCTAGGACGACGGAGTGCATGTCTATAAAGGGCTGAGAACAGGGCTTGCCAGTGAGTCACACGGTGTCACACAACCCTAAGCAACACATAAATCAAATAAGCCAATACTGGGCACTGTGGCACACAGACACCCCTGCCTTTAGAACCCACTCAGTTTTCCTGCCCTTTCTCCTTGGCCCCCTTCTGCCCCACAGGCTTCTCATGCCCTGAGCCCTCCCACGGGTGCAGCTCACTTTGCCCTGAGTCCTTCCCAAACTGCCTCCTCTCTCCCATTGCCAAGGTGCCTGGTGTGTGGCTGATGGCGTGCATCTGGCGCTGAGCTCTGCCCACCCGCACAGATGACTGGAGAGCTTGGCCTGGAGTCTCCCTGAGTTCTGGTCAGGTTTCCTTTGGTCTTGCTTCTCTCCAACTTGAAGTTGTTCCTTTCTGTTTCCCAGAATCCTCAGCTTTTCTGGCCCATTTCTTTTCCTGGGCTAACAAAGATTACTGTTGTCTTCTTCAGCACAGCAAGTGAAGGCAGGTAAAGCACAGGGCCACCAGCTTTGCTGCCATTTCTCCTTGACACCAATGGGGATCAACAGGGACCAGCATGGGACCAGCACAGGATCAACAGAGTTAACATGTGACCAGCACAGGATCAACACAGGACCAACATGGGACCAGCAAGGGACCAACCTGTGATCAACACAGGACCAACATGGGACTAGCACAGGATCAACACAGGATCAACACAGGACCAACATGGGACCAGCATGGGATCAACCTAGGACTAATATGAGACCAACATGGGACCAAAACAGCACCAACACGGGCCCTGCACGGGGACAACACAGGACCTGTGTGGGACCCTATCATGCTCTGCATTTGCTTTTGTGTTTCCAGATGCCACTGTGGTCCCAGCTATTCAGGCAGAACAGGAGCATTCTCAAAGCAGCCTTTCAGGACCCAGCTTATGCCCACAGCCCAACCCTCTCACCCGCTGGGGCCAGCACACAATGCAGATCCAAACTACATGAACTCCGTGAGAAAGGACGAAGCCTGCCTTCTGCTGCACGAGCGGCTATGTTTCAGTGCTGAGGAAAGTGGCATATGTATACAGGCAATGAGGAACACAGCAGGACAAATGCACTTACCTTTCTAATCGGAGAAGGAGAGAGATCAACGTCCATCGACTCCACTCTGTTAAACACATAGTGAAATGCTTTGAGTGAGCCCAGCACTCACGTTGAACGACAGCAGTGTAAACACACACGACGAGACGACGCACACGTGTCTAAATCTTGCTCTAGCTTCGTGCCACAGTCAGAGCTTAGTCAGGTAGGCATCTGATCACTGCCATTTCCCTCCCTCTTCAGGGCCACCCGCCATTTGTACTGACAAGCAGCTGCTCCAGGACACAGAGGCTGCTGGCTGGCCCGCGCTGGCTGTGGTCTCCCTGGCGTGCCTCTGCACGCTCAGCTTCTCCCTCCAGACCACCCCTTCTCTTCTCTCTGCCAGCACCTGCCTGGAGACTGCATGAGTAGGACCTCCTGAGAGCGGGATACCAAATTGACTTCTATTATCACTCACTGCCTGGCCACACATACCACACCATGCACGCGCAACATGCATGAGTTCCTTCATTTGCCAAAGAGACAGGAAAACCTCATTTGATTCATTTTGAGCTGGCCCTCCCCTGGCCCTGCCATCCTTACGGCTCGTGGTCTCTGCGGAAAGACTCACTCTTTACCAACAGCTCCAGCAAGAGTCCTAGGGATGACCCCCATTATTTCAGCCTGGCTGGAGTGAATTCTTCTCATTTTAGTTGGCCTCAGCATCCATTTTGAACACAGGTTTAACTTTTTCTCTTTTTTTTTTTTTGAGACAAAGTCTCACTCTGTCACCCAGGCCGGAGTGCAATGGCGTGATCTTGGCTCACTGCAACCTCTGCCTCCTAGGTTCAAGCGATTCTCATGCCTCAGCCTCCCGAGTAGCTGGGATTATATTCTCGTGCCTCAGTCTCCCGAGTAGCTGGGATTATATTCTCGTGCCTCAGCCTCCCGAGTAGCTGGGATTATATTCTCGTGCCTCAGTCTCCCGAGTAGCTGGGATTATAGGCACTGGCCATCACACCCGGCTAATTTTTGTATTTTTAGTAGAGATGGAGTTTTACCATGTTGGCCAGGCTGGTCGCGAACTCCTGACCTCAGGTGATCCACCCGCCTCAGCCTCCCAAAGTGCTGGGATTACAGGCATGAGCCACTGCGCCTGGCCAGGTTTAACTTTCTCATAGCAGAAGCAGGGCTCAGTTACCTTCAACCGTTTCCAATTCTCCACCTGCTCCCAGTGCCTCATCATGGTCCATCCAGACACTTGGCTCCCCTACTGCCTCCTCGCGGCCACCTCCCTGTGGGAGACTGGACACAACCCACTTGGCTGGCCCCGCTGACCTCTCACCCTGCATGGACCATGCAGATATGCACAGTGACACCCTCTCAGTCACAGTGGGACCCAATGGAGCTTGCGCCTGCCTGCTCTAAACCCACCAATTAAAGCTCCCCATGGGAAGCCTGCCTGGATGCCGCCCTGAGCCCCAGTGAAGTGTTGCTGGCCCATGGCCCCCCCCCGCCTGACCCTTCACTCCTGCCTCTTGCTACCTGTGGACAGAGCACTGTCCTCCCCACGCGTGATGCCTTCCCTGTCCGGGACCTGTAAGTAACAAATCTGAATGTGTTCCCTATCACAGGGGTGGACTAAATTTGTGCTTCCATCTGAAGAGCTAGGAGCTACCTCAGGCTGGGTTTTCGCTGGGACACTGGAGGGAACATGAGGTTGGGCTCCCTGTGCCAGAGCAATGGCCAGGCAGGCATGGCCTGGACACAGGGCAGACACAAGCCACGGGCATCCGTCAGTATAGACAAGCTTCCTGTGTGAGGGGCCCCCAGCCATGAGTTTGGTAACTGGGGTTCAGGCCATCCACCAGATGAAAGAAGGTCCCATGAAAGGCACCATGTCAGCCCCCTTCATTTCCTGTTAGGGCAGGACTGCCAGCTGCTGGGTCACTGGAACCCCAGCTTAGCTGGGGGCACTCAGAACACTGGGTCACATGATCATTCCCAAACCAATTACTGTGGCTGCAGGAATGGAGTGCTCTGATTGGCCAGCATGGATCACACACTTGCTTTGGGACCTGAGCCTCACTGGCACAGGAAATAAGTACCCAGTCAATCGTCTGGATTAGAAAACTCTGGGGGCTTGGAGAGGGGATGGGGTTGGGATGGGAGGAGAGACGCAGAAGTGTCCACAGAAAAGCACTGCGGGTCCTGTGATTTCCGCAGGCTCCTGCGCCTCCCACCCCACCCACACACCTGTCGGGCTTTGATGAGTGAGGTGGCAGCAGCAGGCATCCATGTGGCTTTGCTGGAAGAGCGATGACGGAAATCCTAACATCAGTGCACACAGTGTGATTCAGCAACCTGCATCTCTTTATTTGTTTCTCTTTCTGGCATTATTTTACTTACTTGAAATTGAATTTTTTATTGTGCTGAAAGCTGTTTGTTGTGATGATCTCATACTAAATAGATGGAGAAAAGGTATTGAATTAAACCATAAAAACTGACTTCCCCCTAAGTCATTCCAATTGAACGTATAAGAAGACTCTGAATCAATGAAATGTTTGTATTGGGTTTGCAAAGGGCATTTCACGTGAATTCAACAGTTCCCAAAGCGTCCTGTGAGGCCCGCTCTCCCCAGCACTGAAGCAAAGTGAAATCAGCACTCGCTACCATTTACATCACTGGCTCTTGCAACTGCAACTGTCACTCAGCAAATGGCCACTGCTGGAGTAAAGGTATGAAACGAAGGCCTGACAACAGGAGCCAGTAACGCACCAGCTTTTCCAGGCCAGTAAGAGGCCAGGCATGGTGCCTCACGTCCATCATCCCAGCACTTTTGGAGGCAGGGCTAGGAGGATTGCCTGAGCCCTGGAGTTGAAGGGTGCAGCAAGCCGTGATTACGCTACTGCACTCCTGCTTGGGTGACACAGCAAGAACCCATCTCAAAAAAGAAAATGGGGAAAGGGAAGGGAAAGAAAAAAGGGGAAAGAAAATAAAAAAGAAAAATGGGGAAAGGGAAGGGAAAGAAAAAAGAAAATGAAGAAAATGAGGCCAGCAAGATAAATACGGACAAGTTACTTGGTCATGTTTTCCTGTCTAGCAGCCCCGGGTGATCCCCACGATGGCCAGTAGCAGAGATGGCCTGCTGTGTCCTGTGACTCCGGCCACAGCTGGGTCCTCTCTGCCTCATGGGGCCTGGTGGACATGCTGAAATACATGTGCAAGACTGGGGGAGTGCGTCTCTTTCCGCGGACACACTGAGGTACAGGGCTGCAGATGAGGAGGGGGACTATCTCCTGGCACCATGAGTGCCCATCTACGCTGGCCAGGCGTTTGAGATATGAACAGTCTGCCCTAAGCAATTGGGACCAAAGTAGCTAGAAATAGGCAGCTGTGCAACAGCTCAACCACTTGGACCTCCGCTCTGCAGTCACCTCCTAGAGCCCGCCCTGCACTGCCCCTCAATCTCCTCGCCCAGAGTCACTTACCCCGGCAGCCTGTGTCCCAGCCTGACCTACACGTTCACCTTCTACCTCCTCTCTCCCAAACAGAAGCTCCCAGAGGATGGGCACCTGGCTTGTTTGGCTTACTCCGAATTGACAGTGCCCAGAACAGCGCTGATGCGCCCGGTGCTCAGAGAAGACTGGCTGCTGCGAGGTGGACCTTGGTGGGTGGAAGCACCTGAGCCTCTGTGTCTGGCAGGGCTGTGGTGGGTGTAAGGGACTGAGTCTCCGTGTCTGGCAGGGCTGTGGTGGGTGTGAGGGACTGAGTCTCTGTGTCTGGCAGGGCTGTGGGGGGTGTGAGGGACTGAGTCTCTGTGTCTGGCAGGGCTGTGTCTGGTGTAAGGGACTGAGTCTCTGTGTCTGGCAGGGCTGTGTTTGGTGTAAGGGACTGAGTCTCTGTGTCTGGCAGGGCCATGGTGGGTGTAAGGGACTGAGTCTCCATGTCTGGCAGGGCCGTGATGGGTGGTAGCACGTGGACCTCTGCGTCTGGCAGGGCTTGGCCTGGCTCCTCTGAAAGGCCCTTGCCCCTGCTTCCAAACAACTCTGAAACACACTTTGTTTTGTGGGAGGAAGACGACGAGAACAACAAGATGACAACAGAAGTAGGCGGTGCGGACGGCACCCCAGTGAGGTGGGCAGGACGGGTGGGGTGCAGTGGGTGGGGCGGGTCTGCTGGGCTGGCAGAGCACATGGGAGCCCTCTCTGCAGGAAAATGCAGACCATAGTAGGTAGGTAGAAAGTGGGATCGACCTGTGCAACCTCAGCAGAGATCACCAGAAATCTACCTCCTCGAGTGAGACTGGAAGAAAAGAGGGCAGATTTAGATTCCTGAGGATATCAGGTAGGGGAAATAGAAGGCTGTCTGTGGAATGACTATGTGAAAGACAAAGATGAAACAATGGACTCTTTTCCAAATGGTGACACGAGCAGGAATGTTCTAGAAATGTTAACTGTGATGGACAGAACAAAAACTCAGTGGGGGTCGGGCGCGTGGCTCACGCCTGTAATCTCAGCACTCTGGGAGGCCGAGGCGGGCGGATCACCTGAGGTCAGGAGTTCAAGATCAGCCTGGTCAACATGGTGAAACCCCGTCTCTACTAAAAATACAAAAATTAGCCAGGTGTGGTGGCGGGCACCTGTAATCCCAGCTACTCGGGAGGCTGAGGCAGGAGAATCGCTTGAACCCAGAGGGGCAGAGGGTACAGTGGGCTGAGATGGCGTCACTACACTCCCCAGCCTGGGTGACAGAGTGAGACTCCATCTCAAAAATAAAACAAAACAAAAACAAAAACAAACCGACTCAGTGGGGTTCACTGGCTTAACCTGAAAATCAGGGAGCTGGAAGAAGGAACCCAGCAAGTGTCCCGGTGGCCTAAGATGGCGGAATCACAGCAGAACGGTGACATGGAGGGCAGGAGCTGCAGGCTGTGGCAGGGAATGCAGAGGGTACTACCTGAAAAGATAACGGCCAGGAATTTTACAGAATTAATGAAAAACAGGAATCCACAGAAAGAAAGAAAATTATATACCAAGAAGGAAAAAAATGAAAGTCATTCCACACTTCAGTGCATTTTAAGTGTCTGTCTTTTCTCTTGTGATGCTTTAAAGGGGTTTGCAAATGTTTCTGCAAAGGGCTAGCTAGTAAATGCAGGTGGCTTTGCTGTCTACGTAAGGTCTCTGTTGCGATGTGTTTACAATCGTTTAGATACGTAAAAGCCATGCTCAGCTTGGGGTCTACACGAAACTACACTGTGGCCGGGTGCAGCGGCCCACATCTGTCATTGCAGCACTTTGGAACGCTGAGGTGGGAAGATCACTCGAGATCAGGAGTCCAAGACTAGCGTGGGTAACATAGTGAGACCCCATCTCCACAAAACATAAAAAAAATTAGCTGGCTGTGGTGGTGCGTGCCTGTGGTCCCAGTTACTTGGGAGGCGGAGGTAGGAGAATCACCTGAGCCTTGGGAGGTTGAGGCTGCAGTGAGCCGAGATCATGCCTGCACTTCAGCCTGGGTGACAGAGCAAGACCGTGTCTCAAAAAAAAAAAAAAGAAAAAGAAAAGGAAAGGAAAGGAAAGCGAATACACTGCAGGCTGGATTTGGCCTGGAGTTTCTAACACCTGGGACATACCCTGCACAAGACAAGCCCACAGCAACTCTCAGAACCCAAAATAAAGACAGGAAAGAAGCCCCTTTTCACCAGAGGCAATCAGAACCTGGTATCAGAAGCAGGCCACCAGCCAGTGTGACTGGCATCCCCAGCTTCCCTCAGGCCCCATGGCCCCAGTGAGGCCGTGCCATGCTCCGCTGCCTGACACAGCAGGGAGGCGGGCACCTGCCCACACGCTGGAGGCTCACCCGCCCCTGCACACACAGCTGATGGGAGACAGAAGCACCCACACGGCCACTGACTCCTCGACCTCCAAGTTGGTGTGCAGCCACCAAGTGGGGACTAGTGACTATGAAAAACACAGCTCATCAAGTCCAAGGCGTCGCCAAACCTAAGACGCACCGCATCTGCGCAGCGCTGTGTTAACCGAACTTCGGCCTGTTACTGATTCCAAATTCCAGAGACGCTGAATGCAATACAAGTGCACTCAGAGCAGATGCAATACGGCAAAGGCATGGATGAGTACCACGTACGAGGGGGGTTTCAAAAGGCTAGATTCTCTAGACACTGAAAGCTAATGCTTTTAGTCCCCATTTTGGTTAATCCTAGCAACTCTGGATGTCTCTTCCTAAGATCATCACCCTTTCACAGCAGTGCCTTTACACACAGAACATGCCACATATTCGTACCTTTCACAGACGCTTCGACTCCCGCAGAAAGCAGGCCTCCAGGCTGCAGGAGGAGTCCCGAGGTCCCTTGCTGCAGGGCCACCCTGGCTGTGCTGGGTCACTCTGGGGAGGCCGGGGGTGCCTGCTGTTCTCCCAGGCCCTTCCCACTGCCTCAGGAATCACTGGGGCACCTGCCCCGAGGGGAACCACTCATGTCTTTTTCCCTTTTTCTTTTGTCTCCCTTCTTTCCTTCAGTTTTCCCACAGCATCTTTGCTCTGACACAAGTTTCCAGTAAATGGACGAGCTCTTCCCTCTGCATCTGCAGTCATCTTTCCTTAATGACCGTGGACAGCCAGACGAGCAATGCGCATGGCAGTGGCTGCCTCGTCGGCACACTCACCCGGGGGAGGTGGGGCCTTACCTTTGTAGCTGTTCTATCTGCAGCACTGACTTCCTAAGGGATTCTTCCAACCTAGAAATCTAAACAGAATTACACAACCTCTTGTTAGCAGACAGGCTACGCTGAGTGACAGTGACCCTCTACACTTCTTAAACCATGAATCTGAATGTAGGCTACTCTGCATGGAGTCACCCTCACGCTGTTTGAGTAAACCTGCCTCGAGTCCGGTCCATCAGGTACTTAGGAAATTGGCCTCGGGGGCCATGCAGAGCTAAGTCAAGGCCAAGCCCTAGGAGACAAATTTCAGTGCAGCACCCTCCACAAGCCAGCATGATGCAAATTCAGTGTCAGCCCTGCCAGGGAAGCACCCGGCCTCAAAGTCAGACACAAGTACCATCCACACTCTGTCACTGCCAGGTCATGCCACAGCACAGCCTCTGCTGTCAGGCTGGAACCTGGCCCTGTGTGTGGCAGCTGCCAGACCCCAAGGGAGTGACTAGATTCGGGGATCCCACTGTCCTGTCTGTAATTATGGCTCATGACCATCCTCGTGGTTTGCTGGGAGGATTAAGAGGTAACATACACAAAATGTGACAAAAGCTTAGCCCAGGCTGGCCCCTGCAAGAAGTCTCCAGGCAGGATATTGGGTGGCTGTTAAGGAGTACGATGGGGCCGTGGTGGCCTGGAGGGTGGGGGAGAAAGGATGGCATGGGGGTGGCAGGACAGGGGTGGGTGTGAGAGTATGGGGTGGGGGTGACAGGATGGGGAGGAGATGAGAGGATAAGGTAGGTATGAGAGGATGGGGTGGGTGTGAGAGGATGGGGTGGGGGAGGGAGGATGGGGTGGTGGTGAAGTTAGGAGGT
>CAUYLG010067832.1:0-51852 GCA_963573385.1 Cacajao melanocephalus
TCTGCCTCCTGGGTTCAAGTGATTCTCCTGCCTCAGCCTCCAGAGTAGCTGGGATTACACGCGTGCGCCACCATTCCCAGCTAATTTTTTTATATTTATAGGAAAGATGGGGTTTCCCCATGTTGGCCAGGCTGGTCTCGAGCTCCTGCCTCAAGTGATCCACCCGTCTTGGCCTCCCAAACTGCTTGGATTACAGGAATGAGCGACCACACTTGGCCTCAATTCTAAACATTTTCTAATTTCCATTTCTTCCTTGGCTTATGAGTCATTTAGAGTTTGTTCTGCTGATTCATTTGTTGGGCCAGGCATATAGGAGGCAGTGAGTAATACCATGACTACTATTATTATCATCGCCCTACTGCTCACCAGAGAGTAAAGGCTTGCTTCTGCTTTCTCCATCTGTTTTCCTAGAGACAGAGGCAACCAGGTCTCATCTTGAACCCCAAAGTGTACTGAGAAGAGCTGAGAAACTTGGTAATGTCTGCCGAGGCTTAGGAAGTTCTGGTATCAGGAATTCACAAGGGCCTGCCCAAAGCAACTTTGTACCACATGACTTTGACCTAGTAAGAGCCCTCCCATGAATCTAACTTAAGGCAATAACCTAACAGAAAAAAAAAGATACATACATTCAAGACAGGTGTGGTGGCTCATGCCTGTAATCCCAGAACTTTGGGACAACAAGGCGGGCAGATCACTTGAGATCAGGAGTTTGAGATCAGTCTGGCCAACAGGGCAAAACCCCATCTCTACTTTTTTTTTTTTTGAGATGGAGTCTTCTTTTGTCACCCAGGCTGGAGTGCAGTGATGTGATCTCTGCTCATTGCAACCTCCGCCTGCTGGGTTCAAGCAAGTCTCCTGTTTCAGCCTCCCTGGTAGATGGGAGTATAGGTGCGCCACCATGCCTGGTTAATTTTTGTATTTTTAGTAGAGATAGGGTTTGTCATGTTGGCCAGGCTGCTCTTGAACTCCTGACCTCAGGTGATCCACCCACCTTGGCCTCCCAAAGTGCTGGAATTACAGGTGTGAGCCACTGAGCCCAACCCCCCATCTCTACTAATATTACAGAAATTAACTCAGCGTGGTGATACGTGCCTGTAATCCCAGCTACTTGGGAGGCGAAGGCAGGAGATTTGCTTGAACCTGGGAGGTGTAGGTTGCAGTGTGCTAAGACTGTGCCACTGCACTCCAGCCTAGGTAACAGAGCGAGACCCTGTCTCAAAAAAAAAAGACACATATATTCAGATAAATGATCATTATTCCGTTAATTATCCCCAAGAGGAAACAACCTAGAGATCACCATGAGTTTTTACACACTGCTATAACTTTCATAACCAGTTTTGATGGCTACAAAATATTGCGTTAAGTATACCATATATAACTTATATGACTTAATAAGTACCTTGAACACAAAGCACTTAGCACAATGAGCATACATAAAGTGCTCAGTAAATGTCAGCACCTACTATTACTCTCATGTTGCAGAGGAGAGAACACCAGCTTTCCTCCCTTATGGGACCAAGAGGCTTCGTTTCCAGTCTTTTTGGGAAACATATTAAACTGTGTTTATATATCTATAATGTATATTAAAAGTATATATATATATATAAATATATATGTGTGTGTGTATGTAGATACATATATATATATATATATACATATATATATATATATATGCACATATACGTATTTTAAAGACGAGGTCTCGCTATGTTGTCCAGGCTAGTTTCAAACTCCTGGGCTCAAATGATCCTCCCGCCTTGCCTTCCAAAGTGCTGGGATTACAGATGTGAGCCACCATACCTGGCCCAACTGTATATTCTGCATATATAAATACACTTTAGGGTAAACTCCAAGAAATGGAATTTTTGGGTAAAGGATGTGTGTCTTTTAAAATAACGTTAGTTTTATGATAAAAATAACTCAAAATATCCTATTGCTTCCAGCGTCTCTTCTGGCAAACAGAATTGTCTATCTGCATATGCCTTCCAAGGCACTTGGGTAGGAATGGAAGCCCCGAGCTAGGCTTCAGTAGCCTCCAGGTCCCAGCCAGGGTAAGAAGGGGTTTTCCTGGATCATGAGTTCCTCTACCCCTTTCAACTCCAAGAGGAGTGCTAACACTTCAGTCTCCACCTCTGAAAAATTGGGACACACCCTACATTGTAAAGATTAAACAGGATAATACAGGAGAGTACTGCCGGCCAGGGAAGGGTGAGAACAGGGAGTGGCACAAAAACCTTACATGTATCTTGCCCTTGACGAAGGTGGTGATATCTTCGTCACTGTCAAAGATGGACAGTGTCTGGAGCAAGTTATTTTCCAGCCATTCCCAGTGTTTTGTGATCTCTTTGCGCGAAGAACCTAGAAGAGGTTTGGTGAAGTAAAAGAAAAATCATAAATTCACCAGGCCTTAAACACAAATTCAAAGCAGCGAGATGAAAGTGGGCAATCTAATTTGCTAAATCATAGTGACTAAAATCTTCAAGCTGCTTAGTCTTTTCCCTCTTAAGCTTATGAATATGTGTATAACCAAAGTAATAAATGGTCCTGGTAAAAAACAAAAAATTAAAATGTCCAGGCAGAATCGCAGTCATGTGGAAGAGAACGTTTCCACCTGTCCCTGAAGCCAACAGTGAAAGTCACTGTTTCCTGTGTGTCCTAGAAATAGTCTGTGCGTCTGAAAGTTTACTTATACTTTTCCTCATGTTGAAAGAACTTAATGTGGCTTTCGCTATGTATGTGTTAATCAGACACAGTCACACTTTGTATAAATGAGTCCAGCTCTTTCCTGAGAATCCAGGTGTCCACAGATAGCAGCTGGAGCTTCCTTTAAGAATCCAGGCCCCTGGCCTCCTAGGCTCCTGCTGGGTAGGCAAGTAGCTACTGTCCCTCTCTTCAGTTTCTCCTGGCCACCTTCTTCCCTAGTGTCTGCCCCACCTAGGAGGGAGGGGGTCCCTGTCTTCCACAGGCCCAGTGGAAATAAAAAAATGTAGAGAAAGTCTGGGTGCCATGGCTGATGCCTGTAATCCCAGCACTTTGGGAGGCCAAGGCAGGAGGACTGTTTGAGCCCAGGAGTTCAAGACCAGCATGGGCAGCATGGCGAAACCAAAAATACAAAAAATTAGCTGGGCATGGTGGCGTGTGCCTATGGTCCCAGCTACTCAGGATGCTGAGGTAGGATTGCTTGATCCTGGGAGGCAGAGGCTCAGTGCAGCCTGAGTGACAAAGTGAGACCCCGTCTCAAAAAAAACAGAACACACAAAACAAAAATGCAGAGATGGCAGCACGATGCCACTTCCAAAGGGTGAAAGAACTGTTTGCTCTCATCAAGGAATCGGGGAAGAAGCCACAGGGGAAGAGCGAAGGGATGAGAGGATATCTCTCCCTGGCCTGGCTCCCCCTACCCTCAGCACCCTCTTTCTGGGGTTTTGCCTGTGCTGAATGAACACAAGGATGAGGAGTGAATGACACCCTGAATCGTTCTCAGCTGTCCAGGGGTGGGACAGGAGGCCCACCCACCAGGCATGCAGACAGCCTTGGCCAAGACACAAGTCCAGTGTGACTGTGAACCAGATGTTTCTGCTGGGGTGCATTCCCCTGGCCACCTTCCTTCCCTACCTGACCATGCTCTTCTGCCAGCTAGAGATAGCTCCAACCCTCCCTCCAGGCCAGGCTGGGCCTGTCACCTACTCCAGCCCATGGCACCTGCTTATAACTGTGTCACAGCCCGGCTGTTCTGCTTGGGGCTGATTTGTTTGCGTTGTCAAATCTCCTCAAGCAGACCCTGACCTAAGAAGCAAGGCCACAGAACAGATCCTTCCCTGATGGGCCTCGGGCAGGATGCCCATGGGAAAATGATTGTACCCAGAATCACACAGCTTGCAGTGAGTCACAAAAGGCCCCCAGAATTACTCCTGGAAACCCCTTATGTCATCTGTAATTTACTTTTAACTTTTTTTTCATTTTTCTTTGCATTTCTATAACAGCCTCCTTTCCCTGATGCACAGAGGACAAGGCCTAGTTGGTAGGTAGAGATTTCTTTTTCGGTCTCTTTGCCAGGAACCCACAGGTGAATCTGGAAGTCAGATTTACATGTGGTGCAAGTCTACTGTATCATTTTCTTTTACACATACATTCCTAGAAAACTAAAACAGAAGAAATCTCCTTGTTGTCTGTGCAGATGTGTCAGCACTTTAATCAAAAATATTGGCTGGGCGTGGTGGCTCACACCTGTAATCCCAGCACTTTGGGAGGCCTAGGTGAGCGGATCACGAGGTCAGGAGATTGAGGCCATCCTGGCCAACATGGTGAAACCCCATCTGTAATAAAAATACAAAAATTAGCTGGGAATGGTGGCGCACGCCTGTATCTCAGCTACTTGGGAGGTTGAGGCAGGAGAATCGCTTGAACCAGGGAGCTGGAGGTTGCAGTGAGCCGAGATCATGCCACTGCACTCCAGCCTGGCAACAGAACAAGACTTCAACTTAAAAAAAAAAAAAAAAAATATATATATATATATATATATATATATATATATTTACAGGCCAGTCACAGTGGCTCACTCCTATAATCCCAGAACTCTGGGAGGCTGAGGCAGGGGTATCGCTTGAGTCCAGGAGTTTGAGACCAGCCTGGGCAACAGAGCTGTCTCTATGAAAAACAGAGAAAATTAGTCAGGCATGGTTGCGTGGGCCTGTAATTCCAGCTAATCAGGAGGCTGAGGTGGGAAGATTGCTTCAGCCAGGGAGCTGCAGTGAGCTGTTATTGCACCATGGCACTCCAGCCTGGGGAACAGAAAGAGACTGTCTCAAAAGAAATTTTTTTTTGTTAAACATATGTGCATTAAAAAATATTAGTTATAAGTAACTCAATCTTCATTTAATACTAAGAAAACGAACTATTCAATCTCTATGCTATGTACTGAGAATAAAAATAATAGCTAATTAGAGTATTAAATGCTATTTCTGTTTTCAGAGTTTTCTATGGATTATCGTATTTCATTCTCAGAACACAGTGGAGACAGGTACCATTATTTTCATTTTACCTGATGAAGCTGAGGCACAGAGAGGTGAAATAAGTTACCCAAGGTCACACAGCTGGGAAGTGATCAAACCAGAATCCTAACCCTGGCTGACTGGCTGCAGAGACTGCCCTCACCCTCGGGAGCTCCCAGCCTCATGGGCTTCCGTGTAAAAGAGTGCGCAGACAAGTCAAGTCCAAAGGAGTAAGAAGGAAGGATGGGTCTGTGGAGTCTGGGCAGTTCTCAGAAGAGCGGGAAGGAAGGTTAGCTGACATGGCGGACACCATGCATGGCAGCCAGGAGGGGTGTGGCTCCTCCAGGCCCTGCAACTGTGTAGCCCGGCTGAAGGTCAGGCTGTAAGCTGGGAAGAGGAAGCCAGAAATGGAGGCAGGCAGACCCCCAGGAGTCCTCAAACACCAGGCTCAAGGGGCAGGACTCACTGGGCAGGTGCTGGCAGGGCCATGTCTGGTTTTGGTGAGCTGCTTCTAGCCTGGCTTGCAGGAAAGGGAAGCGCAGCCAGGGCCAGTACAGGGCTTTGGACCTGGCAGGAGGGGTGTGACATGAGGCTGTGTATGCAGGCTCCACAGTGTGGCCGTGACTGGGCCCCTCCAGAGCCCCAGGCCCACTGTGATTAAAAGGATTCCCAATCTGCCCCTCGAACTTTTCTCTCTCCAGGGAGGGGCAACTGTTACTGCCAGAGATGGAAATCTCAAGGGCCCATGTTAAAGTAGCTCCTCTCCACATCAGCAGATACCAACCTCCTGGCCGGCTCAGAAATGGTCCCCTCCCCACAGGAAGCCCCTCCTCTGGCAGGCAAACTCTTGCTGCCCCCAGGGCCCACTCAGGCTCTGGAACCGGAGACATGAGGTCTAACTGGACTTCCCTGCTTGGCCTTGGGCAAACTCCTCTTCCTAACTCTTACTGAGTTATTTAGTCCTGCAAGGGAGAAGGGCACTGCTGGTCAGGATGCCTATGCTGAGTGTCCACCTGGGAGTGGGGCTGTTCCCAGGGTGCCACCTGCCCTGTGCTTTTACTTCCTTGGCCCTTCCCCTCCTGAAGCTGGAGTCCAGCCATGAGGCTGACAAACTTTTGAGTATCATGATCTCCCAGGCCTTCAAGAGAAACCACTACCCTGGAGAACAAGGGCATTGTGGCTTCTGCTTCAGAGAGGTTCTGAGAGGGTCCAAACTGTAGCTGTGTGACTTTGAGCAGGTTACCCCTCTGGGCCAGAGTTTCTTCACCTTCAACATAGAGAAGACCAAAGTACTTATGCCTTCTGAAGCTGCCAGGTGGTTCAGGCAAGTGGCTGGCACACAGGAAGCACTGTCTGTGTGTCAGCTAGAACGGTCATTTTCTCAGAGCAAACTCAGCCCAGCAGGTGCCCACTGAAAGGGGACTTTCCTCCACACTCCTGGAAGGGTGGGTGTCTGCTTGTAGGACAACTACAGCAGATTCTCATTATTCAGGTGGTTAGATTATGTAAAATGGCTGTGAACACTGTTAGTGAATCCTGAAGCAGCACCCTAGGATAACACAGGGTTAGGTTTCTCGAGCCTCTAATCACATTTTTGTCAACTGATGGATACTTAACTGTTTTACATGTGTCTCTGTTTAAAGACGCCTTATTTAATACATATCACTGGCAGGGCACGGTGGCTCATGCCTGTAATCCCAGCACTTTGGGAGGCCAAGGCAGGCAGATAACGAGGTCAAGAGAGGGAGACCATCCTGGTCAACATGGTGAAACCCTAGAAACCTTGTCTCTACTAAAAATACAAACATTAGCTGGGTGTGGTGGAGCACACCTGTAATCCCAGCTACTCAGGAGGCTGAGGCAGGAGAATCACTTGAACCCAGGAGGCAGAGTGTGTGGTGAGCCGAGATTGCGCCACTGCACAGCCTGGCAACAGAGCGAAACTCTATCTCAAAAACAAAAACAAAAACGTATCACTGATTTACTGGCATTGAGCTCATGGCCAGCAGCACTATCACTCACGCCTGAACAAAGCTGCTTTAAAGCACGGATCTCCTTCACAAGGCACAAACCAGCCTTCTTGCTCTTAGAAATGATAGCGCTCCGGTGCTATGCTTAGGAGCCATTTTAAGCAGCCAAGTAACCAGCAACAAGCACAAACATGGCACTGACGAGACCATGAACAGGACATGCATGTGCAGCAGGAGAGCTGCACAAGAAGGCAGAGTGTCACCCTGTTCCACTCAGCTGGGGACGTGGGCATCAGGTGACTCAAATTTTTCACTGCTTTGAACATGCATATGTTAGTGAATGTCTCCAAATGACCACAAAATTGCTGGAAGTATTGATTTGGGGACTGCAAATAAATTTCATTGAGTAGGCCAATTTGCAAATATGGAATCTTTGAACAAGGCTGACTATATCTACCTTGAGAAAAGGTGGCATGAGAATGTGAACATTGGCTAGCCCCAAGCCTGCGCCCCAAGAGGTACATGGGGCTGTCCTCTCTTACCCTGTCCCTGTGACCGGTGGAGCTGCCTTCCCAAGCTGGAAGCGAAGACTCCTCTACTTCCCTCTTGCTGGCCTGGCCTGTGCTGTCAGCAGAGAACTCCACCCAGGCATGTGGGCTACATACCCCTCCCTCTTGGCAACGGCCCTTCCAGGGCAGACCCTTCCAGAACC
Organism: Cacajao melanocephalus; assembly: GCA_963573385.1. Lineage (NCBI taxonomy): Eukaryota > Metazoa > Chordata > Mammalia > Primates > Pitheciidae > Cacajao > Cacajao melanocephalus. The sequence goes on from CAUYLG010067832.1 coordinate 7,674, forward strand.
CCTCACAACTAAGGGCACCTACCACAGGCCACTGTCCAGTAGATCTGGGAGTCCTGGGTCTGATGTAGAATGCGGTAAGGGGCCACACGGGCACTGGAGTCCAGCACCACATCCAGGGTGCCCACGAGAAGACCTGGGGACAGGGCAGAGAGACATGGAGGGTAAGAGGAGGGGCAGACTGAGGCCCCTGAAGGCTGAGTCTGGCCGGAGGCAGACAGGATGGTGATACTACCCAAAGGGTCCAGCCCAACAAGGGAAACATCCTGAATTACCCCCACGGTCAAAGGCCTTCAGCCAGCGTCTGATCCTAATCAAAAAAATCCCCTTCTACTTCTTCCTGGAAGTATTTACTTCTCCTGGCTCAGAAACACTTGCAAGTAGAAGCAGATGCAAATTTCATGGGGTCAGAGCTTAAACTTAAATTTAAGGGATCAAAGCTTAAATTCTGGGAAGGCCTCTTTAAGTATACAAAATTAGACTAGAAAACAAGCATTGCTTTAGAATGCGAAAGTACAGAGTTACAAATTAAAGCTAAAAAAGAACAATACCACAAATATCACAAAATCTAGAAAAACAACACAATGTTTTCTTAACTGCCAGACACATCTGAAATCTGTCTTCCCGGACATTTCTGGTAATGTACTCATCGCTTCTTCACAGGACAATGATTCTGCAACATTATTTTGCATATCAAGAACAGAAAGATAATGTCTTTCCTTTGCCACGACTCACTGATTTTTTATTACCAACAGTTCAAGGAAGTTTCTTTTAGTCTCAAAAATTATAACTAAAGATGTAAATTTTTAGAATTGTCAAATTTGGGAAAATATTGATAAAGTTTTTTTATTTCTGAACTGAAACATTTTAGGGCAGTTCAAGTTTTTCTTCTCATCACATATACTCATTTGATAGACGGCACACATTAACCAGTTTGTGGTAACGCTATCTTTTATTTTTATTTTTTGGTAATGCTATCTTTGTCAGTGTCACTATTTTATGATAAATCAGTAAAAAATATATAGCTTTTACCATTGTTTGATTCACTCCTTTTCGCTAACTGAATTATCAAGCCATCTAAAAAACTGTTTATTGTTTTTATTTGAAATTTTTTCTTTCTTTTAATGAAGTGCTGCTTTTGGCATGATCTGAAAATATTTTGTTGCCATTTTTCCTGTTGATGTAAAAACAATTTTTATTGATATTATTCAACTTTAACACTTTTGTTTCATAATCCATTAATATTTTTGAGACAGAGTCTTGCTCTGTTGCCCAAGCTAGAGTGCAATGGTGCCATCTTGGCTCACTGCAACCTCAACTTCCTGGGTTCAAGTAATTCTTGTGTCTCAGCCTCCTGAGTAGCTGGGATTACAGGAGGGTGACACCATGCCCGTCTAATTTTTGTATTTTTAGTAGAGATGGGGTTTTGCCATGTTGGCCAAACTGGATATTCAGATTCTTTAATGAAAAATCTAGGTTGACATTTTTTTGTTTGTTTTCTGAGACAGAGGAGTCTCGCTCTGTCGACCAGGCTGGAGTGCAATGGCGCGATCTTGCCTCACTGCAACTTCTTCCTCCCAAGTTCAAGCAATTCTCCTGCCTCAGCCTCCCGAGAAGCTGGGATGACAGGCGTGTGTCACCACAACCGGCTAATTTTTGTATTTTTTTAGTAGAGTCAGGGTTTCACCATGTTGGCCAGGCTGGTCTTGAACTCCTTGCCTCAGGTGATCCACCCACCTCGGCCTCCCAAAGTTCTGGGATTACAGGCGTGAGCCACGGCTCCCAGCCGGTTGGCATGTTTTTAATAGATGGCTTGAATGAGACCACATCACTGTCTATTCCTCTTCAGTGAGGACAGTACTCAGGAGGCCACAATGCCCATGATGGCACAAGGAAGGCCCTGTCAGAGGCCACAGCAAGATACACCAAAACTGGCAGTGGAGAGCGGGGTTCAAAGAATGGTTCCCTGGGGGTACCCTGGGAGCTCGGTCCCGGGGGACATGGAGAGTGAGGTGGAAAGGGCAAGAGCCTGCAGGAAGGAGGTGTACAGAGGCCGGGCTGCACCTGCACCCACCATCCAATGAAATCACCCACATAAGCCTGCCGAGTGCAGCACAAGCGCTGCAAGCACACTAGCGAATCTGACACACTGGCACTCTGGCGGAAGAAAAAGGGCCGGTTTCTCACTTTTTTCAATGTGCTTGCAGTAGCTTCGAGGTTGGCCACAGGGGCTGCCGTCTAACTCCCACTGAACAGCTGGGTCCAGGAGACAGGTTCAGCACAGGAGCCAGAGATCCTTGTGGCCCACTGGGAGGGAGCCCGAAGCTGAAGGGAACACAGTGTTCCTGGGAACAGAACAGCCTTTTCCACATATAGAAGTGTGGCCCAGGAGATGCCTCTGTCTGCATCTGGCAGGACTGTATTTGCTGCTAACATTGAAAATCAGGACGATTCACAGAAAATGTTCTGGATAAAATGGAAGACCTGGCAACATTGAGACCTCATTCCTGTAGGGCAACAATCGGTGTCCCGAAGAGCACAGGTACTGAGCCGGAGCCAGCCAGGCTCCTGCAGTCCCGGGCGAGGCCCTGGAGCATGAGGGGCCCGGGAGGACACCTGCGGAGGGAGTGGCCTGTGGGCCTCCCCTGGACTCCACAGGCCGCACACTCCAAGGGTGCCTGTTCAGCTTCATCCTATGTGGCGGTGGCGACCAGGCCCACAAAGGGGCACCTTGGCGAGCTCGCAGGAACACCCTGTGCTGCTGCCCAAAGCCTTGGGTGGGCAGCTCTGGGGGCACCCAGGAGCAGGAAAGGTTAGGGAGGAGAAGAGGGGGTAACGGGAGTGCGGCCAGCTCCAGGGACCTCTGATCTTGCTAAAAGGGCAATACTTTGGTGCGGTGGGAATGAAAAGGGGCAAAAGAAAACGTATGCGGGTGTCACCTGGCCCCTTAGATGAACCTGGGGAAACGGAGGTGGAGGATGAGGACTGGGCGGTCTCCCTAACTTTCGGCGGTGAAATCCCGGTAAGCGGCAGGGCCCCCGGAGCTCGCGGGCGCCGAATCTGGGCAGAGGCCGCCGCCAGTCTCCACTCCGCCGCCCTGCGCCGACCGGAGGAGAGCCCGCCGAGAGCGCAGTCGCCTACCACGAGCCCCTGGCCTCTCCGCCCCGGCCCCTCCGCGCCCGGCTCCCGGGTCCTCGCCTCGCGCCCCCGCCACCCCCGCGCGCTAGCCTGCGTGTCAGCGGCGACGCGCCGAGGCCGGGCCTGAACTGGACCCGCCCGCCCCAGGCCCGCCGCGGCTCCCACAGGCCCGGCCGACCGCGCGCCTCTCACCCGTGAGGCCGCCGCCCTTGCCGTGGCCCCGGCGCCGCTGCAGCACGAAGAAGGGGTTGGCCCGCTCCGTCACCCACAGCGCGTTGGCCACCAGCACCTCCTCCGGGCTCAGCCACATCGCGGGGCTACTCGCACCGGGCCGAGGCCCGCGAGGCGGAAGCGCCCGCCGCAGTCGCAGTCCGGGAGCGAAGCGTGCGAAGCGGGCCGGGGTGGGGCCCGGCGGGCGGCGCCCCCTAGCGGGCGTTTGGTGCTCACGCACGCGGCCTGCGCCACGCACCGCCCCCTCCGCCGGCCTCGGGCGCGCGCCGGCCTGGCTTCCGAGAGTGGCCCAGCCCCTGGCCTCGGGCCTAGGCCCAGAACGGAACTACCTAGTCCGTAGACAGGGGAGCCGCTGTGCAGAGCAGGGCTTCTGGCGTTTTGAAAGATGTGCAACGTGAGAGAAAGATGTAAAGAAGCAGAGTCTGGCTGCTTTTGGCTGGTTGTGGGTGCAACCCGAGGCATGTTAGCATTGCAAAGAGGGCCTGGAAAAGGGTTTGCAGTTCCTCCTAATTCTCAGAATTTTTTTTTTTTTTTTTGAGACAGAATCTTGCTGTGTTGCCCAGGCTAGAGTGCAGTGGCCCGATCTTGGCTCACTGGAACCTCCGCCTCCCGGGTTCAAGGGATTCTCCTGCCTCAGCCTCCCGAGTAGCTGGGATTACAGGCCTGCGCCACCATGCCTGGCTAATTTTTTGTATTTTTAGTAGAGACGGGGTTTCACCATGTTGACCGGGCTGGTCTCGAACTCCTGACATCAGGTGATCCTCCCACCTTGGCCTCCCAAAGTGCTGGGATTACAGTCATGAACCATCACGCCCGGCCAGTTCTTAGAATTCTGACACTGAGGCCAGAGACTACAAGAATCTTCCAGCACAGGACAGGTGCCAGGAAGCCCTGAGATGGGCTGCATCCTTGGAAATCAGTGCAGCCCCTCCCGTGACAGAGAGGTCACGGAGGCTGGCTGACCCTGAGGATGGGGTCAGGGCTGGCCCTGGGGCCAGTGGCAGTTTCTGTGCAAGCGTGAGACAGTGAATGCGGGTCCGTGGTCTCCCAGTGCTGACCTGCAGGAGCAGCACCACTCCACACATGACCTTCTGCGTGAAGGGGCTGTTAACTCCACCTGGGACAACAGGCCTGGATGCATGCTGTCTCGGGTCGACTGGAGTGTGGGGTCACCCTGCTGGCTGGAGCCCCCACCAGGACAGAGGGAAGGGGGCAGTTAGAACCATCCTTGGAGCTGGACCTGGCTTCCAGGTGGATTTTCTTGTCTGGCACTCAAGAATCTTGGTGTGATGGATGTAGGTCCATGCAGTTGATACCCAGAGTGATCTGCAGTCTTCTGCAATGTTACTGGATATAGGAATCAGCTTTCAAGATGCAGAGGTGGGCTTTCTTCAACACCTTGGAAGCTTGAACTAAGATAGTCATTGTGCTCTCTAGAGGAAAAGAATTTGGAAGAACTGCACTTTTTAACACCCTGAGAGGAGGTAAAAGTTGTCTTGTTCCTTCATTCCAGTGGCTCTCAAACTTGGGCATACATTAGGATCACCTGGAAAGCTGTTTCAAACAGGCTGCTATAATCCCAGCCACTTGGGAGGCTGAGGTGTGAGGATCACTTGAGGTCAGGAGTTCAAAACCAGCTAGGTCAAGAGTCCATCTCAAACAAAACAAAACCACACAGGTTGCTGCCCGACCCCCCAGGGTGTTTGCATTCCTAATGCGTTCCCAGATGATGTCGATGCTGCTGACCTGGAGACCACTCTTCGAGAATGATTTTTTTATAAGAAGAAAAAGAACAAACATTTATTGAGCACTTAGTATGTGCATACTAAGCTTACTTCTTTTTGATTTTCTGAGATATAATTCACATTCCATAACATTCACCCTTTTAAAGTGCAAAATTTAGTGGTTTTTAGTATATTCACTAGGCTGGGCATCCATCATCACTAATTCCAGAACATTTTTATCAATGCTGCCATTCCCCACTTCCCCACCTGCCCCCGGCTTTGCCCCAGCAACCATCAATCTATTTTGACTCTGTACATTTTTCCCATTCTAGACATTTCTTCATATAAATGGAATCATACAATACGTCGTCTTTTGTGTATAGCTTCTTTCACTTCCCATAATATGTTCGAGGTTCATCCATGTTGTAGCATGTATTGATACTCCATTCCTTCTTATGGTTGAATAATGCCCCATGGTATGGATATACCACATTTTGTTTCTTTTCTGTTGGTGGACATTTGGATTGTTTTCCCTTCTTCTTATAATGTTGCCATGAACATTTGTATACAAGTCTTCGTGTGAATATGTTTTAAATTCTCTTGGGCACATATCAAGGAGTGGTATTGTTGGGTCATGTGGTACAGCTACGTTTAACTTTTTAAGCAATGACCAAACTGCTCTCCAAAGCACGTGCCCACCAGCAGTGTATAAGAGTTCTAGTTTTTCCAGTTCTCCTCAACACTTGTTATTTTCTTTTTCATCATGACCATTTCTGGAGGGTGGGAAGTGATATCTCACTGCGGTTTGGATTTCCATTTCCCTGATGACTAATGATGTTGAGCATCTTTTCATGTGCTTTTTGGTTATTTGTATATTTTATTTGGAGAAATGTCAATTTATATCCTTTGCCCGTTAAAACAACATTTTTTTACTTTATTATTTATTCTCACTCTGTCACCCAGCCTGGAGTGCTGTGGTGCCATCTTGGCTCACTGCAGCCTCTGCCTCTGCCTCCTGAGTTCAAGAAATTCTCCTGCCTCAGCTGCCTGCGTAGCTCGGATTACAGGTGCGCACCACCACGCCCAGCTAATTTTTGTATTTTTAGTAGAGAAGAGGTTTCATCATATTGGCCAGGATGGTCTCAAACTCCTGACCTCAGATGATCCACCTGCCTTGGCCTCCCAAAGTGCCGGGACTACAGGTGTGAACCACCATGCCCAGCCCCTTTGCCCATTTTTAAGTTGGGTTGTCTTTTTATTGTTGAGTTGTGAGCATTCTTTATATATTCTGGATACTAGACTGTTACTGGATATGACATTAAGCCTACTTCTTAAATTATTTTAAGTATAATCCCCACACAACCCTATGAGGTAGGTATTTTATGATCCCTATTTTACAGATGATAAACCTGAAATCCAGATAGATGAGATGATTTGCCAACTTCACACTATGATGTGGGTGGCAAGGTGGCTCTCCTGTGCAGACCGTTCTGGCTCCAGCTCTTTTCTCCATGTGTGGGACATGTGCTGCCTTTGCCCCCAGTGTCCACTTCTGCTGTCTGTGCAGCATCATTCGTGATTCTGCAGTGGAAACTGTATCTCAGAACACTCCGCTCTTGTCTGTCATGGACTCCTGGGCTGTGGAAGGGGAGCCCATGCCAGCTGAGTCTATCAGGGCATTCTGTCTGTGATCACAGGGGCAGGCTGGTGATGGCCACATGCCTCTAACCAAGCTAGTTGGACCAGGGTAATACTGTTCTGACCTGGGCCATCTCCTGGGGAAGTGGACTGGCTCTTGTGCTGATGGGGTTTCTGCCACCCTGAGCCTAGGAATGGGGTTCCCTTGAAGGAAGCAAAGTTGGCATGTGTCTTGGTGTCAGCATTTGAGGGTCAAATCACAGCAAGCTTGATATAGGCACCTCTGGGCATTCTGGCTCTTGGGGGCCATTACATTCCCCTTTTGTGTTAGCCAGTTTTGGTTGGGTTTTCTGTCAACTGTAACCAAGAGAGTCCTCAGTGATACACTTTACCACCACCAATACTCCACGTGATCAAATCAGCTTTTTAATAGGTTTTTATTGAAATGGTTACATTAGCAAGTTCTGCACATACAGGTGTACACTGTTGGCATATAGGTATATACCATACAATTTCACTACTTGATTATACTTACACCAACCATGCAGACCTAGGAGTTGTGCTGCCCAGAACATTCCAAAGGGTTGATGAGACCTGATTGTCAAGAACGAGCTCACACTCTACTTGCAGGTGTTTGTGCTCCAGACAAGAAAACCCTCCCTACAGGGAGGCCCAAAACAGAGCTAATTGTGTTTTGCTTCTTGAATATTTACTGTTCTTTCTGGCACAAGCAATCCAATGGTGAATTAAAATTCAAGTGCATAGTTTCCTTTTCATCCCTCAAGGTGGAAGATAAGTCATCTGCCACATTTAGGTCTATCCCAAGCCTCCCCGCCCCACATTACCTGTGCTATGGTTAGAAAAATAGTTTTGTATGCCATATCCTGAGAGGCTGTGCATAGTGAGCAGGAACCCGGAGCAAGGTGGGCTCTGTGAATGACCCAAATATGAAAGGGGCAACTTTAATATTTTATGAGTATAAAAGCTATTAAGGGTTCAAAACAATTGTGACATACGTGGCCTAGGATCTGTACCAGCTCCTTTTTCTGTACAGGAACAGGATGCTTCTATCAGGTGAGAATGTTCTCCATACACCAAATATCATTTCCTAGCTTGGAGCCTTTTCCTGTATTTGTAATCATACTGAACACGTTTTTTTTTTTTGTTTTTTTTTTTTGTTGTTAGAGTTATTGCCTCTCTGCAGTAGATCCTGCCTCCAATTCTCAGCCTAAGATACCAGATTTTGGCCCCAAGCCCCAGTCAGGAGATCCCCTCCTCCAGCTGACTCAGCAAACCAGGCCCAGGCTGCCTGGAGAAGCACCCTCTCTGTTCTCCCCAGGATGGCACATGTCATCTCAGGTTGGGCAGTCAGCAAAGGTGCTGGGACCTGGAACTGGGCCATACCTACTGGCCCAGCCCACAGAGCACAGCTGGCAATCCACAGCTCTTCTGCTAAAAGAGTGCTTACTCGCCTGAAGGAAGTGGCAAGGATGTTATATTCCACCTAATCAACCTCCCCCCGCCGTTTCTTTACAAACATCTTGGTTCAGTACCTCCCAGTCATTGAAGAAGTCCTTTAATATCATATAGTGTAAATATACTTCCACTTAATTGGAGATAAAGGGTGTTCCAAAAGCAAATTTGAATTTACTTTGTGTTGGGTTAAATTTGTAAGCCACAGCTCAGAACCATTGTCTGTGATGCTCCACAGATGTTGGTGGCTGTAGAAAGAGGTGGCTAGGGAAGATGATGATCCGAGGATGTGTGGGGGACTGAGGAGGCCAAGTCAGCCTGGCCAGGCGACCGTGTTCCGCAGGGAGCTGGGTGGCCTGAGAGGAGAGCAGAGGGGCCCGGAGCCTCCGCCTTGACTGAGAGCAGCCTGCTCACCACGTGCACCTTGAGTTCCCACAGGACGATCGATGCATGTGCGCTAGGCGAGGCACCACCCTCAGCTTGGGACAGGAGCCTTGGCAGTGGCTGGCCACTAGCGCTGTTTTCCCAGGGCTGGATGGGCCACCTAGAGCTTTTGTGGTGTGTGCACAGGGTGGAAGAGTCAACAGAAGGAACTCCACAGCCCAGGCAGAGGTCTGAGCTGGCTAGCAGCACTGACTCCTTCTGAAAGCTTAAAACTCAAGTTGCAGGACGTTGAAAGGTTTTTTCTTTTCCATAAAGGATTTTCCTTCTTCCCCAAGTTAGAGTAAAGAAAACAGAAAAAAATAGCTTGAGCCTAGGGTGGAAAAGGAAGGAAAACCTCAGATGAGTCCAGGTGATGACTGGGCAGCCCCCCGAAGGGTCTTTGTGAGACCACGGGAGCCAAGACTCGGGCATAGGAACATCACCCTTTCAGCAGCCAAGGTGGACGGCACCTTCTCCTTCACAGTCACCGGAGGCTCTGGGGCCACAGCTGTGGAGAACGCAGGCGGCTGGAGACCCTCTCAGCCTCTCTTCTTCAAAGCTCAGTGTGTTGGGATCTTCCAGGAAACCCACAAAAAAGAGGGTGAACCTTTAGCCATACCTCCAGAGAAGCTTCATGGCTACAGGGAGGCTCCTGCTCCCCAACCGAGCCCCCACAGCCAGGCCTTAGGGGCCAGTGTGACCTGGAAACTCAGAGCCCCCATGAGTCATGGGGCCAGCCAGTCCCAATGACTCACAAAGGCAATGTTCCTCCGAGGTGCAGATTTGGAGGCTCATGATTTGCTTTCCTTGAAGTTGCCTCGGACAATAAAGAAGAGAATTCCAAGAAGCAGACACAGGCACCTTCTCCCCACCTGCCTTCTTCCTGTGTTTTTTCTGATGTTACAATACTTCTAATACCTAAGGGCTTCTCCCAGTCCTTCTGCAAGACTCTTCACCACAGCCAAGGGTGCTGTGTGAATATTACAATCAGCCTTTCCTAATGGGCCAAAAGGAGGGTGTGTTGAAGCACTGGAATGCTTCACCAACAAGGCCAAAATACAAGACAAAACTCCACACCCGTCATGTGTAACAAATGCCCTAACCAGACCTGGGAGGGGAAGGCGACTATTTTAAGTTGTGGGTGTTGCCCTGCGATGAGGGTCCGTCACTCATCTCCCCACCCTCTGTGACAGTGCGAGCCAGTGCTGAGTGTAGTCACATGAAACGCTGCTTCTGGGTGACACTGAGCACAGCAGAGGAAGTGACAGCTAGTTGGACTGCCTTTCTTGAAGAAGGAAATCATTTTCAATTGCTTTTCTAAATCAGTTGCCTTCAGTAGCTCCTTCTCTCCACACCTTACATGTCAGGGCTTTATCCTAAGCCCCATCCTCATGTCACTGGGGGGTTCCAGCCCTTCTCTGGCTTCCACCTCCATCTGAACTCAGGGACACCTCTCCTGGCCAGCCCCTCTTGGGAGATTCTGCCTCCATTGAGTGCGAGTGCGTGCATACCTGTGGGGGTGTGTTGCAGGAGAGAGGAGGAAGGAAGAGATTTGGGTGCCATAGATATTGTGATGACATGGAGGTATTCAGCAGGACAAGATGGCATGTCCTCTTAAAAACACAGCTTCTGACTGGGTGTGGTAGCTCATGCCTATAATCCCAGCACTTTGGGAGGCTGAGGTGGGCCTATCACTGGAGCCCAGGAGTTTGAGGCTAGCCTGGGCAACATGGAAAAAAAAACTCTGTCTTTAAAACAATTAAAAAAAAAATTAAGCCAGGTGTGGTGTCACACACCTGTAGTCCTAGCTACTTGGGAAGCTGAGTCAGGAGAATCCCTTGAACCTGGGAGGCGGAGGTTGCAATGAGCTGAGACTGCACCATTGCACTCCAGCCTGGACAGAGTGAGACTCATCTCAAAAAAAAAAAAAAAATTAGCTAGGCATGGTGGTATGCACCTGCAGTCCCAGTTACTCTGGAGGCAGAGGTAGGGGGATCACTTTGGCCTAGGAGGTTGAGGCTGCAGTGAGCTAAGATCACACTACTGCACTCCAGCCTGGGCAACAGAGTGGGACCCTGTCTCTAAAAAAATTAAGAAACATAGAAACACAGCTTCACAGGCATTGTGCTGCAGGGGTCAGCACCTTGGCCAGCTTACCCCCACCGAACCTCCACCTGGGCACCAGGTTCATACCTCCATGCCCCCTTCCAGAGCCCCTGCCAGCCCAGACCTAAAGTGTCCCCACAGGGCTCTCCCTGGGTCCCCCCAACACCCACCCAGGCACCAGGACTGGCCAGACTTCTGCTTCAATCTCCGTCCTCTTCCACTTGCCATCAGAGCCTGGTGTGGGGTCTGTGAATGCCTCCCCTTTGCCCTGGCCCCTCAGGCAGGACTGGCATCCCAGGCTTCCCCAACCCCCAGTGCGGTTCCTTTTCTTTCCAAACAGAGACAGGAGTCTGGTCCCCCTGGCAAGCCTTCCCTGCCCAGGACGTGCTGCCCTGCCTCCTGGCCATTGTCCACACCTCCTCTCCACTGTTCCCTCGGGCCTCTCTATGGCTGCAATGCCTCCCCTCCACCTGTGCCCTGGAAGTCCCTCCTGGATATGAGGGTCCAGATTCACCCTCACATCATTTGCTCTCATACCCTAGTTGGTTGATAATATGCTCATTGAATAAAACAGCCAAAATCTCAAAGGTCACGGATTCACTCGAACTTCAAGTATATGTTTGGCACAGAGTGAGGGCTTAATAAAAGTCTGCTGACAATATTAACTGTACAATCCTACTCTTTTCCTTCTATATTCTGCTTCACTAAAATCAGTGTTTTTCTTTCATGACATTTATGAGCAGCAACCACTTGTCCAGGAATCACATTGTCACTTGCCAGTGGTTAATGTCAACCACTGACATTAACGTCACCTCCTTGTTTTCCTATAGCAGAGTCAGTGCCTCAATAATAAAGGTTAACAGCAGGAGGATACTTTGATTTTTCTTCAGTGAAAACTAGCTTCAGCTGGGCATGGGGGGGGGTGGCATGAGCCTGTGGTCCCAGCTACTGGGGAGGCTGAGGCGAGAGGATCACTTGAGCCCAGGAGGTCAAGGCTGCAGTGAGCCATGATTGTGCCACTGTACTCCTACCTGGGCGACAGAGCAAGATATTGTCTCTAAAAAAGTTAAAATGTAAAAAAACAATTTTATTTAGCATGTACCTCGATGAATGGATTGGATATGAGGGTAAATGTGAGAAGAACTTATACAGCCTGTAGGAAATGTCAAGTTTGTAAAATTCAGTAATCTCATTTTAAAAAATACTTTTCCAAATATCGTCAAGACTCACCGGCAGCTGGGGCTGTTGCCACATCAGGGAAGCTGGCAGGTGCCAGACTAGAGGTCAAGGCAGTGCCTCATGGACGTGCCTCTCAGCCAGCCCCGAGGACCACTAGGGGAGCTGGGAGATGGGGCCTATTTGCAAAAGCAAGGCTCATCAGGGTTGTGAGGTGTTTTTAGCTGGGGGTAGAGCTTGTCTTCCCAAGAGGAGGGCCGAGGCAGGCAGCCCTGGACAGACATGCTCACCACCACCGCTGGCTGAGCTCTGTCTCCTTTGGTGGAAGCCCTGGCTGTCTGGCCTCCCCTCCTCTCCCCCTGGAATAACAGGAAAGGAGGGCTACTATGGGCAGTTCCTCCCTTAGGATGTTAAAAATCACCAAAGTGGCCGGGTGCAGTGGCTCACGCCTGTAATCCCAACATTCTGGGAGGCTGAAGCAGGCAGATCACGAGGTCAAGAGTTTGAGACCAGCCTGGCCAATATAGTGAAACTCCATCTCTACTAAAAATACAAAAATTAGCTGGATGTGGTGGCGCACACCTGTAGTTTTAGCTACTCGGGAGGCTAAGGCAGAAGAATCGCTTGAACCCGGGAGTAGGAGGTTGCAGTGAGCCAAGATTGTACCACTGCACTCCAGCCTGGGTGACAGAGTGACACCCTGTCTCAAAAAAAAAAAAAAAAAAAATCACCAAAGCTTAAGCATGTGCATTTCAATAGTCACAATAAACTCCCAGAGGATGCTGCCGGCTGCCCTGGCTCTAGACCTGCTCATCCTGCCACACATGCCCATAGTTCTGCTCACCTGGGCACAGGCCCAGCTCAGGGCAGTCCACTTGGAGGCAGGGAGGGGGTATGGTGTAAATAGCTGACTCCTCAGCCCCTTCCCTGCTTCAAATAGCTCCCCCTTCAGCAATGACTGAAGTTATCATACATTTCCTAATAACTACTGCTGGTGGCAAGACTTGCAACAACTGAGACACTCATTCTTTGTACCCCATCACACCTTCAGCGGGCAGAACACTGCTCCCCAAGTGCCTGAGGGCAGCACTGCCCATGTGGAGATGGGTGTCCTTACAATGCCTGCCTGACAGGCAGCCCCAGCCACTTCCTGCCAGGGTCCCAGCTTAGCACGGATTTTCCCCAGCACAGCAGCTAGTAAAGAGGCTTTCATTTGGGATTAAAAAAAAAAATGCCATTCTTGGCTGGGCATGGTGGCTCACACCTGGAATCCCTGCACTTTGGGAGGCTGAGGTGGGAGTGGATTGCTTGAGCCCAGGAGTTCAAGACAAGCCTGGGCAACATGGTGAAGTCTCATGTCTCTAGAGGAAATCGAAAAATTAGCTAGGCGTCGTGAAGTGTGCCTGTGGTTCCAGCTACTTTTGGGCTGAGGTAGGAGGATCACTTGAGCCCAGGAGGTGGAGGCTGCAGTGAGCTGAGGTTGTGCCACTGCACTCCAGCCTGGGTGACAGAGTGAGACCCTGTCTCAAAACAAAAACAAAAATCAGAAACCAAAAACCAAACCATCCTCTCTACTTCTGAAGAACAAGATCTTAGTAAGAAGTTAGTGTCCCTCCTGACAAAGATAGGACATTCTGTAGCTGAGCCAGAGAATGACCCCGATTTTCCAGAGAAGGGTGTCAAGCTAAGACCTGGAGCACTGTTCTGAGTATACTCCCCTGTAAGGAGTGCCTCCTTGGTTATTCTACAGTAAATGTGTGCCCCAGATTTCCCAGAAATTCAAATGATATACTAATAGACAGATTCTAGGGGCCTGAAACTGTTATTTCTTCTTAAGTAATTTCACACTTTTTCAGTAAAGAAACTGTTGAAACCAGGGGTAGTGGGTCACGCCTGTCATCCCAGCACTTTGGGAGGTCAAGGTGGGTGGATCACCTGAGGTCAGGAGTTTGAGACCAGCCTGGCCAACATGGTGAAACCCCATCTCTACCAAAAATACAAACATTAGCCGGGCGTGGTGGCGCACACCTGTAGTCCCAGCTACTCGGGAAGCTGAGGCAGGAGAATTGCTTGAACCCAGAGGCGGAGATTGCAGTGAGCCAAGATTGTGCCACTGCACTCCAGCCTGGGTGACAGAGTGAGACTTTGTCTCAAAAAAAAAAAAAGAAACTGTGTTGAGTGGAATTTAATGTGTACGCCTTTGTTAAGACCTCAAATCAGGAGAAAATGCTACACTGGGGTCTGAGTTCTGGTTTGGGAAAACAAGGAGGTGGTACAGACAACATGGCAACAATCAGAACTGAGCTGTTCTATCTTTCAGGTGGGCCAAGCACATACACATGCAGGCACGTGTCTGGAACCTCCGGCAAATGGTTCTAGCCTCCTGCAGACTCATCCTCCCTCTGAGAGCCCAATGGAAAAACTTGTTTTTCTGAACGATGGTATATTGAAACTGCTCATTGAAAATATTTTTATAGTACAAAGACTATAGTAAAGAAAAAAAAAAAAACCCAAAAGCCCTTGGTAAAAGGTAAAACACAAAAGCTGCTAAGACCTTTAAAATCTGCACCGTTCTAGTCTCAAACGAGTGAGAACAAAACACCACTGCTCGCTCTCTGACAACACTCCTGAAGGCTGTCCCCATCCAGGGGACAGGTTTCTTTCAGGCATACCTGTGTCTGAGGCATGTTACTGACGTGTTATGAGAAAAGACACTTAGGAGAAGCTGCATGTGGGAAAATGGCAAGTGTTCACTTCAAACTTATGTTCCACAGTCAGTGAGAACAGGGTGGGGGATTCACGCGTCTGCTCGGTTTGCTGCCAGATCAGACCCTAGGCACATGGAGACTGAGGTTCCTGTTCTCACAGCAAGGGTCTGTACACCTCATGCCCCCACGCAGCTCATACCAATAAGGAGAAGCAGACTCAACTTGGTTGTGTCCTTTTGCAAAGAGGGTGTACAGATTTGTTTTATAAATGTGCCCATGGTGGTTCTGTACTGGGATCACTTGTAAGATGCAAGTTTCTCATCATGTTAATTTGATGTCATCCAAGGTGTGTGGGAAAATCCCGCATGTCCCTGATGCCCGGCACGCTGGCTGCTGCACCGTCCTGTAAGCCTGGCAGCCAGTGCTCCTGTGCCTTTTTCATGCTATGCTGGGGCTGGTGGGGAGGACTGGGCTGCACAGTGGACACTGAAGATGGGTGCTTATCTGGTATCTGCAGCAAGAAGGGAGTTCGGTCTTCCCAATGAGACATTCCAGATCATTCTGTTTTTCACAACTGCTGACCATTCCCCCTGAAATCACTGTGCCCAGAGACACTGCTGGGCTGGGCTCCCAGGTGCCACCTCCCTATACAGACACCTCAGGGGTGGCTGAGTAGACATGTCTACGGGCTGCAGGCATGGAGGGGCCTTCAGTGTTTTCGTGCTGACATAAACACTTGTCACTTTTCGTCATGCTCAACACGGAGGCTGGAAAATGGCGATGCAGATGGCTGCCTGGCCCTGCACACAGACCCGGCCCCATGGCCTGCGTCTCCCATGGCCCTGCCCTGGCAGGAAGTGGGTGGTCAGAGTCTCAGAGGAGATACAAAGGCAAGGCCTTTTCTCAACCCCCTTTAGAAGAGGCTCTTCAGCAGGAAGTACAATAAGCAAGAGGGGACCATCCAGAGTAGGTCAGGGAGCAGCACCTGCACTCCGCAGGGGCAGGAAGCTTCTCCCAACAGGGCAGTATGCATCGTAAGCGGGGACCACAAAAGGATGTTAAAAAGCCCAACTTCCCTGGCACAGAACAGCATGTGATTATTCAGAGATGCGTCTGCAATGCAACATTAATCCCGGGCCCAGCCTCTTCTCTGGAAACAGCCAGGCTTGCTAGGCGCCCACGTTCAATGATCAGCTTGGACGCATTTTCAATACCACAAAGCTCACCTGGGCAATACTTCTGTCCTCAAAGCCGCACCTTGGGGGAACTTTGCAAGTTAACCCTGAACCCCAACCTGTGCTTGGAAAGTGCTGCCATTCTTCCAAAACGGATGCTGACAGAATACAAAATAAGAAAGGTGATCAGAAATCAAATCACAAAAGCAGTGACTCCTACAGCCCATGTTTAAAAATCAGGTTTTGTTCTCATCGTATATGTCCAAAGAAGGTTCAATTGCGGAGAATTCACTTTCATACACCAGACTCCGAGGGGACAAAGAGTTTCGATGAAAGAAGTGACCACCTGAAAAAGGAAGAAGAAAAAAGAGACTTAATAGGTCATCAGGCCTATGTTTCTCATAGAGCTTGGAGGAAACAGTGTGGATTATCTTTGAAGCATGACATTTTCTTAAATATCCTTCATTTGGGGCTCTTATTAGAGAAATGGAAAGAGCGTGGGCATCCTTCAATTCAAGCATGCTTTAAGCATCTAAGTCCCAATCTTTGGATCCCCAAGGGACTAACCACTGGAGCTCCTCGAAGCAAAAGCTGCCTGGTGCTCTTAAAAGGATTCTACTTAGAAATGTGAGCACTTGGCCGGGCACGGTGGCTCACTCCTATAATCCCAGCACTTTGGGAGGCCGAGGCGGGCAGATCACAAGGTCAAGAGATCGAGACCAGCCTGCCCAACATGGTGAAACCCCGTCTCTAGTGAAAATAGAAAAATTAGCTGGGTGTGGTGACTTGCACCTGTAGTCCCAGCTGTTCGGGAGGCTGAGGCAGGAGAATCGCTTAAACCTGAGAGGCGGAGGTTGCAGTGAGCTGAGATCGTACCACTGCACTCCAGCCTGGCAATATAGCGAGACTCTGTCTCAAAGAAAAAAAAAGAAAGAAAGAAATGTGAAGACTTTTTCCTGGACACATGATCTTATGGAGGACTGCCCCCAGCCCTCTCTTCTGAACACCTGTTCTGGTTTGGTCCTGGGGATAGGCATGGAGTCCCCTCATCAGCTGGGCCGACCTGGGGGCTCTGATTTTATTTATATATATATATATATATATATATATATATATATATATATTTTATTTTTTAGATGGAGTTTTGCTCTTGCTGCCCTGGCTGGAGTGCAGGGCAGCTCACTCTAACCAGGGTCACTCCAGTGATCGCGGCTCACTGCAACCTCCGCCTCCCAGGCTCAAGTGATTCTCTGACCCAGCCTCCCTAGTAGCTGGGACTACAAGCACCTGCCACCATGCCTGGCTAAATTTTGTATTTTTAGTAGAGATGGGGTTTCACCATATTGGCCAGGCTAGTCTCAAACTCCTGACCTCAGGTGATCCGCCTGCCTCAGCCTCCCAAAGTGCTGGGATTACAGGCATGAGTCACCACGCCCGGCCTCGGATAATATATTTTAAAGTTTATAATTATATGAAAGTTATACCTTCATATGGTTTAGTTCATTCCACACGTGTTCTTAAGACCAGTAGTCTCCATTTCTCAGAGATAGGCACTTTTAGCTGATTCTCAGCATTTACTTCCATGTCTCTAGTAATATGCCTATATTGGTCCTTCTGAATTTTTTCAGTCTTAGACTTTATCTACTGAATTCCCACTGTGGAAGATGAGGATTTTCTCCTAACCGCCCCCGCCCCCCCCCCATGGCACCTACTTTCCATTGTCTCAATATAATTATATTTGATTTTAAAATTCCATATTTAGGTTATTTGACTATCTGTGCTACTCGAAGCTAAGCCATGCTTACATTTCCTTTTCTACTAAACCGTTTGTAAGTTTTACTGGTGTATAGCTGACATACAATGAAATGCACACGTTTAAAGTGCAAAATTTGGTGAGTGCTGACATCTGTACACACCCGTGACACCACCGCCATAATGAAGGAAGATAACAAACGTATCTATCACACCAAAGTTTCTTGGTGCCTCTCGATAATCCCTTCCCCTTCTTTCTACCCTATTCCTATTGCCAGGGAAACATAGGTTAGTTTGAATCTTTCTAGAATTTTATATAAATGGAATTACATATTATTATTGGCTCTTACAAATAAAGTTGCTACGAACATCTGTGCACATAGGTTGTGTGAACATATGCTTTCATATTTCCTAGATCTGTAAATACTTAGGCATGAAATGACTGTGAAAAATGAACTTTTACAGACTCTGCCAAGCTGCTTTAGGATGGTCCTACTGGCAGCGTATGGAAGTCCCAGCTCCTTTTCATACTCACCGACTCTTGATATGGTCAGTCTTGGAAAAGTTTAGGCATTCTAGCAGGAGTGGAGTAGTT
Source organism: Cacajao melanocephalus (assembly GCA_963573385.1). Taxonomy (NCBI): domain Eukaryota; kingdom Metazoa; phylum Chordata; class Mammalia; order Primates; family Pitheciidae; genus Cacajao; species Cacajao melanocephalus. The sequence goes on from CAUYLG010067832.1 coordinate 25,810, forward strand.
TCTCATTGTGGGTTTAATTTGCATTTCCCTGATGACTAATGATGCTGAGCATCTTTTCATGGGCTTATTAGCCAACTGTATATCTTCTTTTGTGAAGTGTTTTCTTCAACTCTTTAGCCCATTAAAAAAACTGGGCTTTTAAAAAAAATTCTGTTTTTTAATTTTTTGGGGACAGAGTCTTGCTCTGTTACCCAGGCTGGAGTGCAATGGTGTGATCTCAGCTAACTGCAACCTCCATCTCCAGGGTTCAAGAGATTCTTGTGCCTCAGCCTCCAGAGTAGCTGAGATTACAGGTGTGGGCCACAATGCCTGGCTAATTTTTGTATTTTTAATAGAGACAGAGTTTCACCGTGTTGGCCAGGCTGGTCTCGAACTCCTGAGCTCAAGCGATCTGCCTCAGCCTCTCAAAGTGGTGAGATGATAGGCGCAAACCACCATGCCTGGCTTGGGCTGTCTTCATATTATCAAGTATAAGAGTTTTTTAAAAATTCTAGGCTGGGCATGGTGGCTCATGCTTGTAATCTCAGCACATTGTGAGGCTGAGGCAGATCACTTGAGCTCAAGAATTCAAGACCAGCCTAGGTTACACGGCAAAACTCTGTCTCTAATAAAAATACAAAAAGGAGTCAGGTGTGGTGGTGAGCACCTGCAGCCCCAGCTACTTGGGAGACAGAGGTGGAGGATCGCTTGAGTCCGGGAAGCAGAGGCTGCAGTGAGCTAAGATTGCATCACTGCCCTCCAGCTTGGGCTACAGAGTGAAACCCTGTCTTAAAAAGAAAATTAAATTATAAAAACTCTAGATACAAGTCTTGTCAGACATACATTTTGCAAATATTTTCTCCCAGTCTGTGGCTTGCTTTTCCATTTTTATAACAATATCTTTTGAATATTAAAAGTTTCAAATTTTGGTAAGGTCAAATTTATTGATTTTTTCTTATTATAGTTTGTGCTTTTTGTGTCAGATTTAAGAATCCTAAGGTTACTAAGATTTTCTCCTATGTATTTATCTAGAAGCTTTATAGTCTTAGCGTTTAATACTTAGATAGTCCACTTCAAGTAGATCTTTGAAAATGGTAGAAAATAAAGGTTGGAGTTCATTTTTTTTTTTTTTTGCATATGGATATCCAATTGTTCCATTGTCGATTGTTTAAAAGATTATCCTTTCCCCCACTGAATTGTCTTGGCACCTTTATGGAAAATCTATTGATTGTAAATGTGTGGGTCTGTTTCTGGGCACTATTCTGTTCCAGCAATCCATTTGTCTGTCTTTATGCTGTTAAATTAAATTTAAACTAAACTGCTTCCTTACATATTTTAAGTTCGGCCTAATGGTTTCTCCATACACAGTGAACTGTCACCTAACTGGATGTGTGACAGACTGTAACCTACTCTTGTACCAAGAAGCTAAGTCTCAGCCAATCCCAGCAGCTGAGTTTCAGCCAATCACAAGTGGCCAACAGTGCAAACCATGGTCAGTGAAGCAAAGGCCGAGCTTCACCCATCCAGCTGTTTCTGCACCTCATCACTTCCCTTTCCTCACTTCCCTTTTTCTGTCCATAAATCCAACCATGGGGCAACCCTGGAGTTGCTCTGAACCTATTTTGGTCCTGGGGGCTGCCTGATTCTTCAATCATTCTTGCTCAATTAAACTCTTTTAAATCTAGTTTCTCTTATTTTATTTTATTTTATTTTATTTTTTGAGACAGAGTCTTGCCCTGTTGCCCAGGCTGGAGGGCAGTGGCATGATATTGGCTCACTGCAACCTCTCCCTCCTGGGTTCAAGCGATTCTTTCACCTCAGCCTCCAGAGTAGCTGGGACTACAGGTGCCTGCCACCACGCCTGGCTAATTTTTGTATTTTTAGTAGAGACACGGTTTCACCATGTTGGCCAGGCTGGTCTCAAACTCCTGATCTTGTGATTTGCCTGCCTTGGCCTCCCAAAGTGCTGGGATTACAGGCATGTGCCACCATGCCTGGCTAAGTTTTTCTTTTAAGAACACTAACACCATATTGTCTTGAATACTGTAGCCTTGAAATTAGGATTAGAAATTCTTCAACTTGATGGGCATGGAGATTTGCCCCTAAAAATCGCAACAGATGACTCACCAGACGAGTATTAAATGAAAGCATTTCATGTGCTAGCATACGAGCACCAGGACAACTTCTGTTTTCTTAACTTTTCTATATTGAAAGTCTTCTGCATTTAAAAAATTGGCATGAAGTTGGGATTGATGGTCAGTACCTGTAATCCCAGCTACTAGGGAGACTAAGGTGGGAGGATCACTTGAGCCCAGGAGTTCAAGCCTAGCCTGGGCAACACAGTGAGACCTTCTCCCTAAACCTAAACAATTTTTTTCTTAATAAATAAAAATGAAATATAGGCTGGGTGCAGTGGCTCATGCCTGTAATCCAAGCACGTTGGGAGGCCGAGGTGGGAGGATCACCTGAGGTCAGGAGTTTGAGACCAGCCTGGCCAACGTGGTGAAAGCCCATCTCTACAAAAAATACAAAAATTAGTGTGTATAACCTAGATACCGATATGTGCACAAATCATAAGTATCCTGTTCAATGAATTTCTACAAAGAGAATACACCCACAAAATAATCACTGCACCAAGGATGGTGGTGGGTACCCGCAATCATAGCTACTTGGGAGGCCAAGGTAGGAGAATTGCTTGAACCCAGGAGGTGGAAGTTGCAGTGAGGGAGATCATGCCACTGTGCTCCAGCCTGGGTGACAAGAGTGAGACTCCATCTCAAAAAAAAAAAAAAATCAATATAAATAAATAAAAATGTTAAAATGGGATGAATTCCAAGATGCTTACTATCTATACATGGTAGCAAGGCCCCACATAAAATCTGAGCCGTTTCATTTCTGACAAGGGATCCTCAGCCCCCAGAAGTACAGGTACAATCCAACAGTGGTAAGGGAGGAAGATGAAAAACAAAGAGCTGATGACAGGGGGGTTTCCTGCTCTTCAGGATGAACTAAAGCCATCGGCGATATGGTGAAACATATATTTGTTTTTTATCCAGGCGTCCTGGCCTGAACTCCTAAAATCTTTAGAATCTCCACAGTGGTGTCCTTCATGTGCTAAAGAGGTGGGTGAAGGCAGGCAGCCCCACGTGGCTCCAGGATGAGGCTCACCACCAGAAAGACCAAGGCAGGACTGGAGGGCTGTGACTTTCAGCCTCACCCCCACATCCTCCAGGGAGGGGAGAGGAGCTGAAGGTTGAGTTGATCACCCATGGCCAGCGGTTTAATCAGTCATGCCCATGTAATGAAGCCTCCATAAAAACCCAAAGGACTGGGTTTGGGGTACTTTGGGGATAGCTGAACACATGGAGGTGCTGGTAGAGGAGGGCACTGAACTCCAAGCTGCTTCTCACATGCCTTGCCCTATGCATCTGTCAACCAAAAAGTGAAATAACAGGCATCGTTACTAGGGAACTATGGTTGGAGTTCTTCCGTTTTTTTTTTAATTTTTTTTATTTTTTGGAGATGCTCTCATTCTTGTTTCCCAAGCTGGAGTGAAGTGCAGTGGTGCAATCCTTGCTCACTGTAGCTTCAACCTCCTGGGCTCAAGCAACTCTTCTGCCTCAGCCTTTCCAGTAACTGGGACTACAGGTATGTGCCAGCAAGCTGGGCTAATTTTTAAATTTCTCTTTTGTAGAGCCAGTGTCTTGTTATGTTGATGAAAATTCCTGGCCTTACATGATCCTCCCACCTTGGCCTCCTAAAGTGCTGGGATTACAGATGTGAGTCACTCCACCTGGCTGGATTTATTCTGAGGCAAGTCTGAAGATGTAGGTCCAGGAACACAGACTCCATATAGATGGAGAATGTGCCTCAAAGGAGGCTGCATGAGGCACAGCAGATATACATTTTCCAACAGGGGGATGCTCGTGGCATGGAAAGGGGGAGTAGTGGAGGTGAGGCAGGGAAGCAGCTTTCCATTCTCGTGATTCTGATTGGTGCTCAGTGATGCTAGCCATACAAAAGGTAAATGTGCACTTGCGTGGGGTGGGAGAAAGGTCAGGCAATTTAGGGTCTGGTAGGGGTTGACCAATTCCATCCTGTCTTTGCTCTACCTCTGATAAATAGGTTTATGATTGGTGCCTGTCAGTGAACTACTTGAACTCCAGTCATACAGGCAAGAGGTCAGCTTTATTTATAGACCTAGGATTTATGATTCATGTGCCCGACTACAGCCATCATGGGCCACTTTTGTACACATGTACATGCAGTTCCCTCAGATGATGCCTAGGAGTGGGATTGCTGGGTCTTAGGGTGTGCATATGTTCAGCTTCAGCAGACACTGGCTGTGTTCCATAGTGGCTGTGCCAACTTTGAACTCCCACTAGTAAATGAGAATTCCAGTTGCTCTCTTTCTATGCCAATAATTGATATTTTCTGTTTCTTTCATTTCAGCATTCTGGCAGGTGTATAACGGCATTTCATTATGTTTTAATTTATATTCCCTCAATGATCAAAAAGGATGAACACTCCTCATATATTTGCAGGCTATTTGTGTATCTGTTTCACTCTGAAATGTCTCTTTCTTCATTTTCCCATCAGGTTGTCAGTCTTTTTCTTCTTTTTTCTGACTATGAGTCCTTTGTGAGTTAAAAGCATTACAGGTACCTTCTTCCACAACTGTATTTTGATGAGCAAAGTTTCTCAAATTTAGTGTGGAACAAATTATCTATCTTTTATTTTATGGTTAGGGCTTTCTGAGTCCAGTTTAAGAAGTGTTTTGATGACATTTTATTTAATTTCTTAGAAGCTTTGTGGTTTTACCTTTTGCATTGAGGTCTATCATCCATTTCAAGAATTTTTCAGTATAGTGTGAAGCAGGAATTAAGATTCATTTCTTTCTTTACAAATATTCAGTGGAGCCAGCACTATCTTAAAAAGACCATCCTTAGCCCACTGCTGTGCAGTGCCACCTCTGTCATGAGTCAAGTGACTGTATGTGCACAGCTGTTTCAGAACTCTATTCTGTTCTGCTAAGCTATCTGTCCATCCTGGCATCAATACCTTACTGTCTTAACTACTGGGGCTTTATCAAAAGTCTTGATTTCCAGTTCCTAAGTCCTTTTGCTTTATTCATCTTCAAAATGTTCTTGTTATTCTTGACTCTACATTTCCACATAAATTCCAGGATCAGGCTGGGCGTGGTGGCTCTCAGCACTTTGGGAGGCCAAGGTGGGAGGACTGCTTGAGCCCAGGAGTTTGAGACCAGCCTGGGAAACATGGTGAAATCCCATCTCTACAAAAAATACAAAAAGTAGCCGAGCATGGTGGTGCATCCCTATAGTCCCAGCTATTCAGGAGGCTGAGGTGGGAGGATCACCTGAACCCGGGAGGTCATGGCTACAGTGGGCCATAATTGTGCCACTGCACTGCAGCCTGGATGACAGCGTAAAACCCTGTCTCAAAAAAAATTCTAGGATCAATTGGTCAAGTTTCAATACATACACCCCCATACCCACCAACCAGGATCTAACTGAAATCATAGTCTCTAAATCACTTTGGGGAGAATTAAAATCTTCATAGTATTGTTTCCCTCATTCCATCAACCTGTTATATTTATTTATTTAGGCCATCTTTAATTTCTCTCAATAATGCATAATAGTTTTCTGTATAAAAGCCTTGCATATCTTCTCTTAGCTATATTCCTCGGTATTTTTTTGGATGCTTTTGTACATGGTATCTTTTTGATAATTTCATTTTACTTATTTATTTATTTATTTTGAGACGAAGTTTTGCTCTTGTCACCCAGGCTGGAGTGCAATGGTGTGATCTCAGCTCACTGCAACCTCCACCTCCCAGGTTCAAGCAATTCTTCTGCCTCAGCTTCCTGAGTAGCTGAGATTACAGGCACCTGCCACCACGCTGGGCTAATTTTTGTATTTTTAGTACAGATGGGGTTTCTCCATGTTAGTCAGGCTGGTCTCGAACTCGTGACCTCAGGTGATCCACCCACCTTGGCCTCCCAGAGTGCTGGGATTACAGGCATGAGGCACCGTGCCTGGCCAAAAATTTCATTTTAAATTGCTTGTTAGTCTATAGAAATATTAATTGATCCTATTAAATTTACTTATTAAGAGCTGATTTGCAGAATAAATTGAATTTTCTACATCTAATTGTTTTCTCCGGGAAGAGTAACAGTTTCATTCTTCCTTTCTAATCCTTACACCTTTTATTTCTTTTCCTTGCCATATTGTAATGGCTAACGCTGTCAATACAATGTTGAAAGAGATAGAGACAGCATATATATTAGAATATACTGTTGTATATTCTAATTGTAATTTTAAGTTCCATGTGTTTAATCATTGTCTCTTCATTTTAAGACTTTTAATACAAATGCCTTTTTTTTTTTTTTTGAGACGGAGTCTGGCTCTGTTGCCCAGGTTGCAGTGCAGTGGGGTGATCTCGGCTCACTGCAACCTCCACCTCCTGGGTTCAAGTAATTCTCCTGCCTCAGCCTCCCGAGTAGCTGGGACTACAGACATGCACCACCATGCCCGGCTAATTTTTTTGTATTTTTAGTATAGATGTCGGTCAGGCTGGTCTCAAACTCCTGACCTCAAATGATTCACCTGCCTCAGCCTCCCAGTGCTGGGATCACAAGTGTGAGCCACTGCACCCAGCCTTAGCTAATATTTTCTTAAAACATTTATACCTGGCTGGGAGGCCGAAATGGATGGCTCACCTGAGGTCAGCAGTTTGAGACCAGCCTGGTCAACATGGTGTAACTCTGTCTCTACTAAAAATGCAAAAATTAGCCAGATGTGGTTGTGTGCCTGTAATCCCAGCTACCTGGGAGTCTGAGGAAGAAGAATCACTTGAACCTGGGAGGCAGAGGTTGCAGTGAGCTGAGATCACGCCACTGCACTCTAGCCTGGGCGACAGAGCGAGACTCAGTTTCAAAAAAAAAAAAATTTACATCTGTATTCATAAAAGAAATTAACCTGCAATTTTCCTTACTTGTAATGCCCTTGTAATGATTTGGTATCAATGATATGCTGGTCTCACAGAAGAAGTTGGGAATTTTTCCTCTTTTTCTAGTCTCAGGACATATCTATGGAAGACTGGTGTTACTTTTTCCCTTAAATGTTATAAAGAATTCAACAATGAAATAATCTAGGCCTAGAGTTTTTCTTTGAGGAAATATTTTAAACTATGGATTTAATTTATTACCTAGATATAGGAGAATTATTTCTTCCTGTATCAATTTTGGTACTTTGTAATTTTCAAAGTTGTCAATTTATTTTCAGAATTTACTAATAAGGTTCTCATAAACCCCTTTTATTTGTGTGTGTGTGTGTGTGTGTTAAAAAGCACATAAAAATTGCCATCTCAACCACTTTTATTTGTTTTTTGTCCATTGAGGCATTTTATTTTACTTTTAAATTTAATTAAAAAAAATGGTTTTGAGACATGATCTCCTCTGTTGCCCAGGCTGGAGTGCAGTGGCAGTCACGGCTCATTGCAGTCTCCACTTCCTGGACTCAGGTGAGTCTCCTGCCTCAGCCTCCTGAGTAGCTGAGAATACAGGCATGCTCAATGATGCTGGGCTATTTTTTTCTATTTTTTGTAGAGACAGGGTTTTGACATGTTTCCCAGGCTGGTGTTGGACTCTTAGGCTCAAGAGATTCACCTATGAGGCATTTTAATTTTAAGTATGTATTACATCACTAGATAAAGAATCCTAGGATTTTCTCTCCTGTGTGTTTTTGTCTTGCTTCTTCATGGTCCAAGTTGCCAGCTGAGGTTGTTAGTAAAATGAATCCAAACCGTCAGAATGGGAGATTATTCTGCCATTTTTCTAGATCTTTGGGCTATATATCAAATTTGGGGCTGATTACCGCAAGCTTATTTAACCTGCCTGTGACACTCACAACAATGTCCCCAGCTCTGTGATCATCAGATTCCAAATTTGCCAATGGAATCATGCTTCATCATCATAGTTGGAAACCGGATGATGACTTTGAAGCACGGCCTAATAAGAACCTGATGTTTGCCTCTCTTTTTGGCATTGAGAGCATCAGCCTGGACATTCGTGCACAGCAGTCTGGCGGCACGGAAAGCTGGTGGAAGCAGCTCAATCATTTTAAAGTGTACAGTTCAGTAGTGGTAAATATATTCACATTATTGTGAAACAGATCTTCAGAACTTCATCTTGCAAATCTGAAACTCTGTACCCATTAAATAACCCCCTAGTAATCACTCTTCTATGCTCTATTTCTATGTACCTTATCATTATTTTTAATGTCCGTAGGCTTTGCAGTGATTTCTCTTTTTCATTCCTGATAATGATCATTTGGATCTTTTTCTTGATCAGCAGAAACCTGTAAATTTTATTAGTCGTTTTAAAGGAAGAACTTTGTGCTTGGTTGATTTTTTCCTTTTTCTTTTTGAGACAGGGTCTGACTCTGTTGCCCAGGCTGTAGGGCAGTGGTAAGATCATCATAGCTCACTGCAAATGTATGGGTTCATGTAATTCCATTATCACAGGCCTGAGCCACCACGCTCGGCTTGGTTGATTTTTTTCTATTGTATATTTGTTTTCCATTGAATTTATATAAGATATTCATTTCCTTCCTTTGATTTAGTTTGTTGTTCTTGTTCTTTGAGAGAAATGTCTTTTTTTTTTTTTTCGGAGTTTCCCTCTTTGTTGCCCAGGCTGGAGTGCAGGCACGATCTTGGCTCACTGCAACCTCTGCCTCCCAGGTTCAAACAATTCTCCTGTGTCAGCGTCCCGAGTAGCTGGGATTACAGGCACCTGCCACCATGCCGGGCTAATTTTTGTATTTTTAGTAGAGATGGGGTTTCACCATGTTGGCCATGCTGGCCTCAAACTCCTGACCTCAGGTGATCTGCCCGCCTCAGCCTCCCAAAGTGCGGGGATTACAGGCATGAGCCACCGTGCCTGGCCTAGACGTTCTACATTTAAGGTTGCAGATTTCCCTCTAACATGGCTTTAGCTGCATTATGTAAGTTTTGATATGTCATACTTCTGTGAGCATTCAATGTAACATTTTAAAATAATTTCCATTGCAATTTCTTCTTTCATCATGAGTTTTTCTTTTGGAAGCATATTGTTTAATTCCAAACATTTGGGGATCATTCTAATTATCTTTTTGTTATTGATTTATAACTCAGTTCCACTGGTCAGAAAACATACTCTGTAGAGATTTCAATCCTTAAATATTTGTTGAAATTTGCTCAATCTGTTGAAATTTATCATCCAGCATATAGTCTATCTTAGTAAATAATCTATGTGCACTTGAAAAAAAATATATACCCTGTAGTTGATGAGGGCTATATAAATATATATGTTAATTACATCTTGTCTGTTAATTGTGATGTTTGAATCTTCTAGATCCTGGAGAGCATCTGTCTGATGTTCTATCATTTTACTTTCATTTTATTTTCTATCATCTTACTTTCAACATTTCTGCCTCTTTTCATTAAAGATATGTCAACACATATATGTGTGTGTAAATTTTAAATCTATCTTTGAGTATTTAATAATCCATTTCTATTCATTACTAATATGTTGGGACTTAAATCTATAATTGCATTACTTACTTTCTGTTTGCCCCACTGGTCCTATATTCCTCTCCTTTAAGTTTTTTCTTCTTCTTTTGGTTGACTTTTTGCTATTACAATTTTCTATTAGTGTATTATATATTGTTTTACAATGCTTTTAGTGGCTACGCTAGCCTAGAGATGATTTTACTACTTTTTCAGTTGTTACCCTGGAATATGACATGTATCCTTGATTTATTAAAATCTAATATAAATAAGTACTTTTACTCATTCCTGGACAATGCAAGTATCTTAGAGCAGTTTTACTTCATCTATCCCCTCCCATTTTTTGTGCAATTGATGTCAAGTGATCCCACAAGAGATGAGTATTAGTGTCTCACACATCGAGCATCACTTAGGTTATCCGCTTGTGTCTCCTCTCTGCTCTTTATTCTTCCTGCATCTCTGTGTTTCCATCTTGAATCCTCTTCCTTCTCCCTGAAGAACTGGCTCTTAGTATTTTTATTTGCTGGAAAATGTCTTATTTTATCTTTCTTTTCTCTTATTTTATTTTGAGACAGGGTCTTGCTCTGTCACCCAGGCTGGAGTGCAGAGGCACGATCATAGCTCACTGCAGACTTGACCTCCTGGGCTCAAGCAATCTGAGGCCTCGGCCTCCAAGTATCTGGGACTACAGGCGTGTGCAACCACACCTGGACAATTAAAAATTTTTTCTGTAGAGACAGGGTCTTGCTATGTTGCCCAGGCTGGTCTTGAACTCCTGAGCTCAAGTGATTCTCCTGCCTCAGACTCCCAAAGTTCTGGGACCCATGCTGGGCTAATATTTTATATTTTTATTTTTTTGTAGAGACAGGGTCTCACCATGTTGTCCAGGCTTGTCTTGAACTCCTGAACTCAAGCGATCCTCCTGTCTTAGCCTCCCAAAGTGCTGGGATTACAGGTGTGAGCCACCATACCCAGTCAACTTTATTTTCCATGGCTTTCCCTGCTAGATGTTTAGGTTGGCAGATATTTTTCCTCCCAATACTTGACTATTTTCTGGTTTCCACTGTTTCTGTCAAGATGCCAACTGTCAGCCTTTCATTGCTACTTTTAGAGTAAAGCATCTCTTTATTGAAAAAGGAAAAACAAAGCTGGCGGACTTAGAACAAAGCTTAGAACTTCCCAATTCTAAGGCTACTATAAAATTATAGTAAACAAGACAGCGTGGTACTGCCGTAAAGATAGATGTATAGATTAATGGAATAAAAATGAGAGTCCAGAAATAAACTCACACATCTACGGCCAATTTATTTTTAGAAAGGGTTCCAAGATCACTCAATGGGGGGAAGAACAGTCTCTTCAAGAAATTGTATTGAGAAAGCTGGAAATCCACATGCAAAAAAATGGAGTTGAATCACTACTTCACACCATATAAAAATATTAACTCAAAATGAATCAAATACCTAAATGTGAGCTCTAAAGTTACAAAACTATTGGAAGTTTTTGTGACCTCCAATTAGTTAATGGTTTCTTAGCTTTGACACCTAAAGCACAATCAACCAAAGAAAAAATAGACAAATTGAATATCATCAAAATGAAAGACTTGTGCTCTGAAAGATGCCATCAAGAAAATGAACAGACAACTTACAGAATGGAGAAAGTATTTGTAAATCACATATCTGATAAGGGTCTAGTATCTGGAATGCAAAAAGAAACACAACTCAACAACAAAAAGACAACCTGATTAAAAAATAGGCAAAGGACTTGAACAGATATTTCTCCAAAGAAGATGTGTAAGTGGCTAACTTCATGCACGTAAAAAGATGCTCAATGTCACCAGTCATTTGGAAAATGGAAATCAAAACCATGATGAGATGCCACCATTCACACGCATTAGAAATGGCTATAATTTTAAAAAAGGAGGGAGATAACAAGTGTCGGCAAGGAGGTGGAGAAATCGGAACCCTGGTACACTGTTGGCAGGAATGTAAAATGGTTCAGCCATTGTGGAAAACAGTTTGGCAGTTCCTCAAAAAGTTAAAATAGAATTATACGACCCAGCAATTCCACTGCTAGGTATATAATCCAAAGAATTGACAACAAGGTTGCAGACAGATTCTTGTACACCAGTGTTCACAGCAGTATTGTTCATAATGGTTAAAAGATGGAAACAGCCCAAATGTCCATCAGTGGATGAACAAATTGTGGTGTAGACATACAATGCACTATAATTCAGCCATAAAAAAAATGAAGTGTTGATATAAGCTTTCAGTGAATCTTTGTGTGTGTGAGAGACAGGGTCTCATTCTGTCACCTATGCTGGAGTGCAGTGACATGATCATGGCTCACCGCAACCCGACCCCCAGGCTCAAGTGATCCTCCCACCTCAGCCTCCCAAGTAGCTGGGACTATAGGTATGTGGCACCATGCCTGGCTAATTTTTATATTTTTTGTAGAGACAGGGTTTCGCCACCTTGCCTAGGCTGGTCTTGAACTCTTGAGCTCAAGCAATCCACCCTCCTTGGCCTCTCAAAGTACTGGGATTACAGGCACGAGCCACCACGCCTGGCACTTTCAATGAATCTTGAAAACAGTATGCTAAGTCAAAGAAGCCAAACACAAAAGGTCACATATTTTGCATGATTCAATTTATATGAAGTACCAGAATACATATACACATACACATATATATGTATGTGTGTGTATCATGGGGACAAAACACAGATTGGTAGCTGCCAGGGACTAGGGAGAATGCAGAATGGGGAGCAAGTGCTTAATGAGTAGTGCTTAATGAATTTCTTTTTGGGGTGATGAAAATGTTTTGGAGCTAGAGAGAGTAGTAGTTACACACCATTCTGAATATACTTAATGTCACTGAATTGTTCACCTATTCATTTATTTTCACCAAACATATTCTCATTTCATTTCTTTTTTTCCTTTTTTTTTTTTTTGAGTGGAGTTTCACTCTTTTTGCCAAGGCTGGAGAGCAATGGCACAATCTCGGCTCACTGAAGCCTCCACCTCCTGGGCTCAAGCAATACTCTTGCCTCAGCCTCCTGTGTAGCTAGGATTACAGGCACCTGCCACCACGCCCAGCTAATTATTGTATTTTTAGTACAGATGGGGCTTCACCATGTTGGCCAGGCTGGTCTCTTTGGCCAGGCTGGTCTTGAACTCCTGACCTCATGATCCGCCTGCCTCGGCCTCCCAAAGTTCGTTCTGGGATTACAGGTGTGAGCCACTGTGCTTAGCCCAAATTGTTCACTTTCAAATGGTTAATTTTATGTTATGTGAATTTCACCTCAATTTTAAAAATTTTAAAAATTGAGATAAAGTATCTTTTTCTCTGCCTTTAAGTTTTTCTGTGCTTCTTAAGAAAATTTACTGTGATGTGTCTTGGTGTGGTTTTATTTTTCTTTACTGTTTGGTGTTCCCAGTACATCTTTAATTTGTAGTTTGATGTCTTTTGTCAGGTTTGAAAAATTGTCATTATCTCTTCAAATAATGCTTCTGCCTCGCCTCATTCCCTGTCTTCTCTCCTTTTATGACTTGAATTACATGTATAATAACTTTTTTCATCATCTAAAGACTCATTCCTTTTTCTGTGTTTTTCTTCTTAATTTTTTTGCTTCAGGTCAGATGTTGTCTCCTGACCTGCATTTCAGCTCATGAATCCTTTCTTAGCTGTGTTTAAGTTGATGTTACACCCTCTATTGAGTTCTTCCTTTCAATTAATATATTTTTCAGTCCTTAAATTTCCTTTTGATTCTTTGCTATTTCTAGTTTTTTGTAATTGATTGGTTTCCTGAACATACTTATTTTAAAAGTCTATGTTCTTGTACTTCTAATAGTTAGATTTCTCGTGGATCTATTTCTATTCTTTGTTTTTTCTCTTTTTTGGTCATTTGGTCTTATCTCCTAGCATGCCTTTTTTGTTTGGTTTTAATGGATTGCTGGACAGTGTATACAAAAACAGAGATAATCTGACATTGCTGACGGTGATCTTTCTCCAGAGGACTTCCCACTGCCTCTGGAAGTGATGTATCATTTTAGAATATGAGCATATCACTTTAATCTAATTAGAGATTTAGCAGATTCAAAGTTGGGCATCTGTCTTTGAGATGAGTCAAATTCTGGTTCAACCTCCAGCTCCAGGCTGTAGCCCTTTGGGGATCCCAGTTGAAGGCCTCGGATGCTTATCAGAGTTCCAAGTTTCATCTCACAAGCCCAATAAGACTGCTTATGTCTCGGTCTTTTGCCACAAGAAAAAAACTAGTGTTGAATATTGGATTCATACCTCTGTATCTCCCTTTTCTCTAGGATCTTTGCTCTTCAAGTCATCACTGCATTGATAGCTCTTTAATGTCTTAAAATGTTTTAAAAATACTTTTTTCCATATTTCTAGTTCTTGATATGATAGTTGGACCACAAGAAGCTAGTCTGATATTACCTGAAAGAAAAACCTCACAAATTTATTACCAATGGCTTACAGTTTCCTTAATGTGGCTTAAAGTCCCATCTAAACTTTAGAATACTGAAACTGATAAATGGAATTTAAAAATGAAATAGAGTAGTACATTCTCCAAGTCTCTGTAAAACATAAGAACCTGTCTATTATCCTATTTGCTTTTTTATGTCTTTCTCAGTAAGATCATAAACTCTCCATGGGCACAACTCTGATATATTTTATTTCAGTTTCTTCACATCATGCCAATAAATACTCCATTAAATTGAGTTGAGTAGGATGTATACTAATTAGAGTCACTAATTTGTGTCCAAATAGGTTTAACTTAGAACCATCTCAGTATGAAATAAAGAAGGCAATGGCACTAAGAAACAATGAAGAAGCTGGAAATTAACCACCAGTTGTTATTTCTGTACCATCGTTTTTGGTAGTTATATGGCTTTAATGAAGATGATGAAGATTTTAAATAACTGACTCATCGATTGAGGACTGATTCAATATACAATGCATGTGTCAATATTAAAAAGACTGAGGCAGACAGATCTGTATGCACTGATAATGGAAAAATCAGTAATCTATGTTCTTAGTCTTGAATTTAAATAACTATTTTTGAATTAAGTTCTAGAAAAGAGCAAATGGAAGCCCATCTAAGCCTTGAAATTGCAAGCCTGAGTAAGAAAGAATTTTAGACATTTGAAAGGAAATTGTTGATGTGGATGCAAAAAGAGAACAGAATTCTGTAGAGTAAAGCCATTTAGGAGAAAATTGTCAGGTCACTATGAAAAACCTAAGTTTTTTTGTTTTTTTTTGAGACGGAGTCTCGTTCTGTCGCCAGGCTGGAATGCAGTGGCATGATCTTGGCTTGCTGCAATCTCCGATTCTCTGGTTCAAGCAATTCTCCTGCCTCAGCCTCCTGAGTAGCTGGGACTACAGGCGTGCACCTCCATGCCCAGCTAATTTTTGCATTTTTAGTAGAGATAGGGTTTCACCATGTTGGCCAGGATGGTCTTGATCTCTTGACCTCATGATCCGCCTGCCTCGGCCTCCCAAAGTACTTGGATTACAGGTGTGAGCCACCGCACCAGTCGAAAAGCCTGTCTTAACTGTTCAAAATGCAATCATTAGAGTGTATTTGTGAAGTCCCTTTCTGAGACTTCTGGACTTCAAAGATGTGATGTTTTCTTCAGAGATGTTATAATTTTTCTTAGAACATCCTCTGCTAATTTGCTGCTATGGGTGACATATTTCCACTGTTATATGTAACTCTTTCCTGTGGATATAAGATAGGGCTTTTTGTTTGATGGAAGAGCCTCCAAAATGTCTTTTCTTTGGGCTAATAGGTGACCGGTTTTATGACTATGTGCAGGAGAGATTTTGTTGGGGAATGTGTAAAAGGATATGCTCACATAGACACAAAATCTCTTTGGAAGTGTACACACAAGGCACAGGCAACAGAGACTGCCAGGAGAGGCCTGGAGGACTGGGGTCAGGGAGGGCCTGACAGCGACTTTCCACCTTTCAAGCTTTTTTGCTATGTTTGTTTTTTGCCATGTGCACTTTTATTCAGAAAAACAGTTTAAAACAATTTCAAAGTACACGAAAAAAGGGATAAAGAGAAAAAGGCATAACACTTATGTATAATTTCACAACAACCGGCCTGCAAGGTAGATGTGTCATTCTTATTTCATATACAGAAAAAGTGAGGCTCAGAGAGATAAAATAACTTACTCAAAATCATAAAGCTAGAACTAGAATCCAGGTAAAGCTGAACCCAAAGCCAAGTTATCTTCCAGTCTTATGTTCTCATACTCATAAGAAACTTAGATTGCAGCTATGATTAAACTGCAAAATATATTTAACAGTGATTAAAATTTCCCAGTTGCAACACTGTTGACTGATTTAAAAGCTTATGCTGCATGAGAAATGGCAATGTAAATGATAAAATACACTTTTTCTAAGGGAATAGAAATGTAATTAAAATTCAAAAACTTCTCAAGGTCTTTACAAAGGTCCCATGTAACTAACCACTTCTCTTTATTTCTAAGAAATTTTAAGTCTTAAGTGTTCAGTGCTATTTCCAATAAAGTAAATAACTAAAGGATCTGACAAATTTTAAGAATTATTTTCACTATGGAAACTTCATTGTGTTCCTATAGTTGGCTTAACAATGTAATGTACAAATCTATATTTTATGTCTCCTTAAAGGAATTAATAATGCTCCAATTGTCTCAATTTTTTCTTTTTTTTTGAGACAAGAGTCTTGCTCTGTCACCCAGGCTGGAGTGCAGTGGTGTGATCTTGCCTCACTGCAACCTAGGTTCAAACAATTCTCCTGCTTCACCCTCCTGGGTAGCTGGGATTACATGTGCGCACCACCACATCCAGCTAATTTTTTTGTATTTTTAGTGGAGATGGGGTTTTACCATGTTGGCCAGGCTGGTCTTGAATGCCTAACCTCAAGTGATCTGCCCACCTCAGCCTCCGAAAGTCCTGGGATTACAGGTGTGAGCCACTGTGCCTGGCCACCAGTCTTCTCAATTCTGACTCATCAAGCATTCACATGGAGACCAGGCATGGTGGCTCATACCTATAATCCCAGCACTTTGAGAGGCTGAGGTAGGGGGATTGCTTGAGGCCAGGAGTTAAAGATCAGCCTGGGCAAAGTGGTGAGACTCTGTCTCTACAACAACAACAACAACAAGAAAAAATGAGCACGCTTGCAAGCCACCATGCCTGGCTATTTATTTATTTATTTATTTTCTTTTAATTTTTGTAGAGACAGAGTCTCCCAGCTCCTCAGGCTGAGGTGGCAGGATCTCTTGAGTCCCAGAGTTCAAAGCTGTAGTGAACCATGATCACACCACTGCACTCCAGCCTGGGTGACAAAGAGACCCTGTCTTAGAAAAAAAAACAAAAACAAAAAACGGTTCACATGGAGCAAGGCTACAGGGGTAATGTGTCTGGCTCTGTAAAAGGGGCTCCTACCCCTGCTCGTCCCCTTTCCTCCTAATTTTTCTGCATTATTTCTAGCATGACTGCAGGCCCTGTTTCCAGATAAGGCACACATATTTGCTCACAAATGGCAAAGCTTTAACACTATGCCTTGGGCTTAACGGTAGCTACAGCTGTTGAAAGTGATAACTGGGCCAGGCATGGTGGCTCACACCTGTAATCCCAGCCACTTCGGGAGGCCAAGGCAGGTGGATCACTTGAGGCCAGGAGTTCAAGACCAGTGTGTCCCACATGGTTAAAAAAAAAAGTGGTAACTGGCTAGTATTTTCACATAAGGCTTTAATATAAAACAGGAATGGCCACTTGAGGTGAGGTTGGGCCTTTCTAAGGGCTGCAGGAGTTCTCTCTCACCCACACCTGTGACCCCTATCCTTCCACTAAGATGAACAAGGCTCTCTCACACCCAGCAGGGTGTGCTGAAAGCACAGGGGAAAGCAGTGGGACCCAGTGGACCCAAATGCTGTACAGATCAGCTGCAAAACCTCAGTGGTGCAGGGCCTTTTCTGGGCTGAGTGGCACCTGAGCAAGGCTTGTCTATCATCAGTGCTAAAAAGGTCTCTGATGACCAGATCATCTTTTCACACAAGTAAGGAAAGAAAAAAACACTGCTGAGCAGCACTAAATGCTGGGCACTTTCACACACACCATGCTTCCACTCCTCACAACGCTGTTACTGTTACAGTGACTTTTATTCCACTGGTGAGAAAACAAAGAGGTCAAGCAGGACTCACAAAGCAGCTGACATTCTAAGGTGCAAATCAAATCGATATAAAGCACGGACGGGATGCTGGCTTGTGTGTTTAATGTATTGGCAGTGTAGGTGACAGACTCAAGTGGAACAATGGAAATTCAATTTGCTTTTCGGGAAGCTTATAAGCAGTGTCTGGCCTTAGCAGGAACCTAAATACTACGTGCCGCTGCAGCAAACTGTCATCTGTCCTGGGCAGTACATGCATGCTACCAGATAGGATTCCAGCTCAAAGAGTGAACAGCAAAGGAGCCTGAGCTGCGGGCATTTATAGCTACTCAACAGTAAATGCCCAGAGGGAAAAAGACCAGGGCAGAAGATATTTAAATGGACGGGGGTGCGGGGGAGGGATTCTGCCAATCACTCCCCACCGTAGCATCTGCCCAGCTGGGAATGACAGAAGAATATGACTGATATTCCTTCAGTAAGTCTCAGTTCTCCTGTGCTTCCCAGCAGCATTTCACTGTGCTCTGAGGGACTTTCAAATGCCATTTTGACAATACTGTTTCTTGCATTTATAAACAAACCCCAAGCTCCTACACTGCAACCCCCCAAGAGTTATGGTAAGTATGTGACCAAAGGCCACGTGCTGGAAACTCACTTTTGATCTGAAATGAAAGCAAGCATTCATGCCTTTGAATTTGGAATGATCCTTCACTGTCCCCATATCTATGCTGTTCTTGCCGTAGCCACATGGGATGTGTGTGGTTATGAGGAAGGAAGCCTTCACAGGGAGGGGCTGCATCAGGCCCTCTTCCTGACCAACAGTGAGAAACCCTTTTCAAAATGCTCACCTTTGGTCAGGCAAGACAATGGACATTTCCCCTAAAGGGAACTTTTATTAAAAAAAAAAAAAACTTTAAGGTAAAGAAACAAGCATAAAGAAAGTGGATAATCTCTACAAATGTACTAGCGTTCTTCCTGGTTTTCCTGAAGCCTCAACAGGTCGGCCAGTACAGCACACCCATCAGGCATCTTTTCATCAGCTGGGTTTGCCTTTATCTTTCTTTAGTCTCAGGCTTATCTTGGGGCCCGCTGCACCCTAGCTCCTGTGATTTCTACCTGGTTTTTCAATTACTTGGTAAAGAAAGTACTCTCCTTACAGGATCTCAACACCTTTCTCCCTCTGAGCATGCACTGTTGAATGCACACAAGTGCACACTGATGCAAACCTACTATACTGAATGAATTCTTCAGAGAGGTCTCCATACCTGGGTTTCTAGAATTCGCTTACCACGGACACAGCCATCTTGACCATTCTTGCTTCCTGGTTTGTTTGGTGAGGCAGTTTCTAGATTGAAATGTTTTAAACTAGCAAACCTATGACCTTTCTTTAGTAACCCCACTATTTTACTATTTTCAGGACCAGTCTGCATTCAGATGATACCTTCCAAAATGCATGAGCCCACAGGAAAGTTGATGCCCTATAACATCACCATCCAGCCCTAGGACACTTCTCTCACCCACCTTTTCTACATTATGCTCTGCACATTCAGGGCCACTGCTCAGGATGCCCCACAGCCTGCCCCTGCCACTTGGTGAGCTTCTCTAAGAGGCAAATAGAATGGGGCTTGGAACACAGACCCTGGGGCCAGCTTATGCATTGAAATCCAGCCTCTGCTACTTACCAGCAGGGCAAACCTTGGCAAGTTACTGGATTTCTCTAAGCCTGTATCCTTGTCTGTAAAATGGAGTTAAGATGATGCAAGGATTTAATGAGTTAATACAGCAAAATGCTTAGAAGAGTACCCAGCATACAGTTAAGCACTGTATGTGTTAGTTATTATTATTGTACACTCTTTTTTTTGGGACAGAGTCTCGCTCTATCACCAGGCTGGAGTGCAGTGGCGCGATCTCAGCTCACTGCAACCTCCGCCTCCCGGGTTTAAGCAATTCCCCTGCCTCAGCTTCCTGAATAGCTGGGACTACAGGCACACACCACCACACCTGGCTAATTTTTTGTATTTTAGTAGAGGCGGGGTTTCCCTATGTTGGCCAGGATGGTCTCGATCTCTTGACCTCGTGATCCGCCCGCCTCGGCCTCCCAAAGTGCTGGGATTACAGGCGTGAACCACTGCACCCAGTCTGTACACTATTATTAAACAATAGTGTATGTATGTAAATATGTTCAAGTATATAGTAGGTGTACACTGATATAGCATATATATACTGCATATGGTATCTATATATATCTACACAATATGCTGTTATATATTACACATACAGCATATCTATATACACAGACCATATATGTACATATGAATATGGGTGTATGTGTGTATGTGTAGCTCAGCCCTCAAATAGCTACCTCCATTCACTTTTTCTGTTTTCACCCTGAGACTCTGAGGGCGAGGGTGAGGGCTGTGCACATAGTAGATGATGGTCTAATTGTCTCCAGACTGGAGGGTATCAAGTAGTTAGGAGCATTGACTCTGGACTGTTTGGGTCTCATTCTGACTTTGCCCCTTAACAGGTAAGTAATCTTGAGCAAGAAATGTGAACCTCTTGAACCATCAGTTTTCTTCACTTGTAAAATAGGAAACCAACTGTATCTTCTCTCATTAAGATGTTGCAAAGATTAAAATGACAATACACATAAACAACTCAGCATGTTGCCTGGCACATCCTAAGTGATTAGGAACCCCTAGTAATAGTTAAGCTTTTTCCTGCCCAGCTTCATGGCACATCTAGAATGGCAGTCTCCATTTCACTGGGACTATTTATTCTTTGTTCTATTTGTTGCTATTCAGTTCTATTCTTAAAATGTCTTGGCTGGGCACACTGGCTTATGCCTGTAATCCCAGCACTTTGGGAGGCTGAGGTGGGAGGATCACTTCAGGTCAGGAGTTTGAGACCAGCATGGCCAGCATGGCAAAATCCCATCTCTACTAAAAATACAAAAATTAGCCAGGTGTGGTGTAGCCCTAGCTAACCCTTCAAAGTAGCCACCGTGCCTGGACAATTTTTTTTTCTTGAGACAGAGTCTTGCTGTGTTGCCCAGGCTAGAGTGCAGTGATGCAATCATAGCTCACTGTATCCTTGAACACCAGTACACAAGCAATCTTCCTGCCTCCTGAGTAGCTAGGGCTGTAATAACAAGCCATCATGCCCAGCTAATTTTTAAATTTTTGGTAAAGATGGGGGTCTTGCTATGTTGCCCAGGCTTAAAATACTCTACGAAAGTATCTTTTAAAAAAATAAAGAAAAAACAAAGACAAAATAACCTATGTCTCTTGCATTACAAAAGTTTGTCCAAGAAGGGTTTAAAACTCTGAAATATCCTATCTGTTCCAGATTAAATTTTCATCTCTTTCTAAT
This sequence comes from Cacajao melanocephalus, assembly GCA_963573385.1. Taxonomy (NCBI): domain Eukaryota; kingdom Metazoa; phylum Chordata; class Mammalia; order Primates; family Pitheciidae; genus Cacajao; species Cacajao melanocephalus. The sequence goes on from CAUYLG010067832.1 coordinate 46,896, forward strand.
GTTTGTATTTTTAATAGAGATGGGGTTTCGTCATGCTGGCTGTGAAATGAGAGAAGAAAAGAAAAAGGAAGAACTGCTTTGATTTCCACTGAGATAAAACCTCAATAGTAATCAAAAAATTATTCAACTTTATACGTTGCTTCTGTATGTATATCCGACTTCTTAGTTGTTTGAAATTAAATAATTCAAACTTAAAGCTTTTGTAACTTTAAATTATCCTGAGCCTTCAGAGGAATGTGGCTATGTAGCCAGAGTGACACGGCATGCGGCTGCAACTTCTGCCTTTTAAAAATTCTGTAAATAATTAAGACCAGAGATAAGACCCCTCAGATCACTGGGCCTCCTCATGCAGCAATCTGTAATCAATCAGATCACCGTAACATATTCACTAGTCTCATATGGAAAATGTTATAATCTTGTTAAAACTTCTGTCTCTTCCCATATAAGTGAAACCTTAATTTTTCCACTGGGGAACACTGCATCACATTTGTTTGAAGCTGCTGTTTTCCTGGGTGGCTATCCTCAAGCTCTGTGTTTGAACGAACTCTATACTTAATGATATATTCTGAATCTCACGATTTAAGGTTGATAGTTGATAGCATCATGCCTATTAAATAACATTTTTTTTTCTTGAGATAAAAGTCTCGCTCCATCATCCAGGCTGAAGTGGAGCAATCTCAGCTCACTGCAACCTCTATCTCCAGGGTTCAAGCTATTGATTTTCCTGCCTCAGCCTCCCAAGTAGCTGGAATCATAGGCACCTGCCACCACGCCTGGCTAATTTTTGTATTTTTAGTAGAGATGAGGTTTCGCCATGTTGGCCAGGCTGGTATCAAACCCCTGGGCTCAAGTGATCCAGCTGCCTCAGCCTCCCAAAGTGCTGAGATTACAGGCGTGAGCCACCCCACCTGGCCTAAATAACTGCATTTTTATACTAATTCTATTTCTGGTTGTTAGGAACAAAAATACACATTTAAAGTGCACATGCATGCACATGTACACACAAAATACATCTTCATGGTTACTGAGACCATGATTAAATTGTGAAAGCTTAATAATGTCTGTTAAATCTCAAAGTCACGAACAGGTTCAAATTTCAATGGCAGATGACAAATGTTCCCTAAGACTGATGGGAAGTCCCAATCTATTAATTCACTCATTTCACTTCTTAGCTATTGCAAAAATTCTATATCTGGCCTTGAACAGCATCTATTTTTTTAAAGTCTTACTTAACGCTATGACTTGAAATAATGTGAAAATAAAGAACATTAAGTTAGTAGAAAGAGTAACACTGTCATTAAAAATCCTACATCTCCTGATGTACTTAAGCATCTTCTGATGACTGCTGATGAAGGAAAATAATAAATTGCCATTAAGGAAGGAGAGAAGGAAAGAAAAAGGAAGAACTGCTTTGATTTCCACTGAGATAAAACCAGGTGGGGAGAAACTATACCATGAGTTTATGAATACTACCAGAGGAAAAATCTTTTTACTCAGGAAGATGTCAACACAACAGAGCCCACTCTAGAAAATAAGGCCAAACATGCTCAGCTGAACTCTGGCATTTTGAACTGGCTGGTCATATCAGGAGGGCCACTGAACCAGGGAATCTCAATGGATAGAGGTATATGTATAACCAGTGCAGCTTTAAAACATTCTTATGTACTTAACAACAGAGTCCCAAACTACACGAAGCAAAAACAGACAGAATAAAAGGTAGAAACAGATAATTCAACAATACTAGAGATAACAGTATAAATCTAGAATAACTTCAGTAATTTCTAGAACTACAGATAAGAAAAACAAGGAAAGAGAAGATCTGAACAACACAATTAACCAATTAGACCTAACAGACATGTGCAGAACAGTTTATCCAACAGTAGCAGAAATGCACATTCTGAAGTGCACATGGAACATTCTCCAGGATAGACCATGTTAGCTTAAAAGAGAAGCCTTAATAAGTTTAAGATGACTGAAATCATACAAAGTATGTTCTCCAACCAATAACTGAATTTAGAATGAAATTGGAAATCTACAACAGAAGGAAATTTGTGAAATTTACAAACACGTAGGATTTAAACAACATACTCCTAAATAACCAGTGGGCCAAAGAAGAAATAATGGGGAAACCAGACATGAAGTAAAAGTCACAACAAACCAAAATTTACAAATGGGTAAAATACAACTCAGAGGGAAATTTATAGCTGTAAACAATTACATTAAATAAAAAAGATCTCAAATCAATAATCTCATCTTCTACCTTAAAAAAATAAAACTAAACTTAAACCAAGTAGAAGAAAGAAAATAATAAGGATTTGGGTAAGGCCAGGTGAGGTGGCTCAAGCCTGTACTCCTAGCACTTTGGGAGGCTGAGGTAGGAGCATCGTTTGAGCCAGGGAGTTCAAGGCTACAGTGAGCCGAGATCGTGCCACTGCACTCCAGCCTGGGTGACAGAGTGAGATGTCTCAAAAAAAAACCAAAACCAAAAACAAAAACCCAAAACCAAGATTTGAGTAAAAATTAGTGAAATAGAGAATAGAAAAGGGAGAAAAATCAATAAAACCAAAAAAGAATAAATTCCTAGAAAGATAGAAATGACTCAAACTCTCTCTACTATAAATAGAAAACCTGAATAGGCCTCTAAGTAAGGAGAGAATGAGTTAGTAATCGGAGAGAATGAGTTGGTAATCACAAAACTTCCTACAAAGAAAAATCCAGGACCAGATGGCTTCCACATATCCAAAGAATAATTAACACAATTCTTCTTAAGATCTTCCTAAAAACAGAAGAGGGAAGAACACTTCATAATTGTTTACATGTTTGGGATTATTACAATAATCCCAAAGCCAGATAAGGACATGATAAAAATTAATTACATGCCAAGATCCCTTATAAATACAGATGCAAAAATCCTCAGCAAAATACTAACAAACTAAATCCAGCAAATATAAAAAGGATTGCACATTATGACCAAGTGGGATTTATCCCAGGATTGGTTCAAAGTAAGAAAATCAATGTAATATACCATATTCATAGGACAGAATAAATAAAGGGAAACTCACATGATCATCTCAATAGACACAGAAAAACTTTTGATAGAATCAAAAACTGTTTCATGATAAAAACACTCAGTAAGCTAGAAATAGAAGGTAACGTTCTCAACTTGAAAAAGGGTATCTAATCCATGAAAGTCTTAATAGCTAACTTCATAATCAGTGGTGACAGATGGAAAGTTTTTCCCTACAAGATCACACACATCATTTCTTTTTTTTTTTGATTGTTTAACTGATTTTAATAACATGAAATAAAGCCCCTAGACTTGATATAATCGTTACGCAAAATACGTAGGTAAATACTGTCTTCTTTTAAAAATATAAAATAAATAAGCAAGACGTGAAAATAGGCAAATTTCCATTAAATAAATGAAAATTTTAAAAAAAGAAAGTTTTGCTTTTCATGTCATTTGAAGAAGGGAAATTATCATTTTAAACAATATTCAAGTTTATTAAACAAATTAAAAAAGTATTATAAAATGTTTAACTTTCATCGGCTTCAAGGTTTATGTTGCTCCCAAATTTTGCATACAACTGAACTTTCAAATCTGCTAACACCCGCTGAATTGATTCCACTCTGGATTCTAAGGCGTCAATTTCTTCTTGCAAATTTTTCTTTGCTTCTTCTAACATTTCTTGTGTTTCTTCTTGAGAATGGCTAATGAAAACATCACCAATTTGATAAGGTATCATTAAGCAGTCATCATCTGCAAGCATGATGTCATCACAAGCATCTTCTAGGTTTTGAAGTTGTTTCTTTTTTACTTCTATTTCTTCCTTCAGCTCTGTGATTCTACTTGTGTTCCGTGCAAATTTGTTTATCTTTTGTTGATCTTCTAAAGTAACATTGACATCTTCTGCAGCTGCCTTCTTCATCTGTCTGCACCATTTCTATTCAACAATCTACTATTTGAGGTTCTAGCCAGGAACAATTAAGCATGAAAATAAAATAAATAAGCATCCAGATTGAAAAGGAAAAAGAAAAATGATCTCTATGTGCAATGACATGATCTTGTAGACAGAAAAGCCCAAGGAATCCACAAAAAAAGATGAGAATAAATGAGTTCAGCAAAGTTGTAGGATAAAAGATCAAAGTACAAAAAATAATTATAGTTCTACAGAAATTATATGTGGAATGATATCCCATGCTCATGAGTTGGAAGACAATATTGTTCAGACAGCAACACTACCTAAAATGATCTACATATTCAGTGCAACCCTATACAATCCTAGCTTTTTTGTTTGTTTGTTTAACAGAGATTGAGAAGTTGATCCTAAGATTCATATAGAAATGCAAGAGACCCTGAATAAGGAAAACAAACTTGAAAAAGAACAAAGTTGGAGAACTCACACTTCCCAATTTTAAAACTTCCCACAAAGCTACAGTATTGACATAAGGATAAACAGAGAGATTGTGAAATATAATTAAGAATCTAGAGATAAACTATTATGGTCAACTGATTGTTTGATAAGGGTGTCAAGAAAATTTAGGAAAGTATAGTCTTTTTAAGAAATGGTGCTGGTGGCTGGGGGCGGTGGCTCATGCCTGTAATCCCAGCCCTTTGGGAGGCCGAGGCAGGTGGATCACCTGAGGTCAGGAGTTTGAGACCAGCCTGGCCAACATGGTGAAACCTCGTCTCCACTAAAAATACAAAAATTAGCTGGGTGTGGTAATGCACTCCTCTAATCCAAGCTACTACTCAGGAGGCAGGGGTTGCAGTGAGCTGAGATCACGCACTGCACTCTAGCCTGGGTGACAGAGCCAGACTCCATCTCAAAAAAAAAAAAAAAAAAAAATAAATGGTACGGGGAAAACAAAATAACCCCAAAAAACACAAAGAATTTGGACAAAAACCACCCCCCCCCCCAAAAAAATAACCAAAAAAGGAACAGAAACCAAAAAT
>CAUYLG010067835.1:0-41133 GCA_963573385.1 Cacajao melanocephalus
GTGGTCTTTATTAACTTGCGAAGTATTTTTTGTTGGTTTATTTTAAAAATACACGTCTTCAGCCAGATGCAGTGGCTCATTCCTGTAATCCCAGCACTTTGGGAGGCTGAGGTGGGTGGATCAAACTCCTGAGGTCAGGAGTTTGAAACTAGCTTGACCAACATGGCGAAACCCCATCTTTAACTAAAAATACAAAATTAGCCAGGCATGGTGGCGGACACCTGTAATCCCAGCTACTTGGGAGGCTGAGGCAGGAGAATTGCTTGAACCCAGGAGGCAGAGGTTGTAGTGAGCCAAGATCGTACTACTGCACTCCAGTCTGGGCCACAGAATGAGGCACACTCTCAAACAAAACAAAACAAAACCAAACAAAAAAGAAAAGAAAAGGAAAAATGACTCTGTCTCAACAAGAACAATACACATCTTCTCCTTCCTCCACATTTGCATATGCTGTATAGCCACAGGCTATGTAGGAAGTAGGTAGAGCTTTGCAAAAGCACCTCAGGTTATCCTTACATTCTCTCTAGTCTATAGGTAACTTTTAGCTTGTAAATTCAATCATTTTGATGCTCATAATCATGCTCTAAGTCAAGCCAACGTCAAAATGTCAAAGATACTCTGGTTAGGTAAGAATTACTGAAGTTCATTTTCAATATTTTCGCAAACTTGGTTAAAAAAATGAAGTATTGATTTTTAAACAGAAAAGCCCCACTTTTTTGAAAATTCTGTTGGGCTATTCTGAGTGTATTAATTGATAATTCTGGTTAAGCAGAACATTATTATAAAAGCTGTCAGAGGTTTTGAGGGTAGGATTAGTTGTTATCATCCTAAGAGGTAATTGAGAGCAAGGGATCCCACCTGTCTTTGATCCCCCAGTTGGTTGGGAGCAGTCAGAAACTCCTTAATCTGTGAGTTTACAAAGTCTGAATCTTGGCAGCATGCTAAGGTGGTTCCCAAGGCTTTCCAAAGGAATTTCTGGAAAACAAAAGACAAGTAACAGGATTTTAAAGGTTGGAAAGCAAGACTCTGACGAAAAGTGGAAAGAGTTAAAATAATCAGGAAGGAAAAAAAAAACAACAACATTTAATAACCATATATCTCAAGTATTCGCTCTTCTTGAGAGCGTTTCTTTCCCTTCCCCCACTCTGCCCTCCATCTGTGCTCTCCTGTGCTCCTCTGTATCTTGTGTCCTGCCACTAAAATATCTCTCACTCCCTATGTAATTTTTTATTTTCTTGCTTGTCTCCATGCTCAGGATTGGGGTTCATTGTAGCAGAGGGTCTTATTCATTATTTCCACTGTATAGTTCCTGGTTGTTAACATGTGCTCAATAAATGCTCATTGAATAAACATGCTCAATGAAAAGAAGAGGGTTTTTTCCATTGTTGTTGTTGTTATTTTTAGATGGAGTCGTGCCCTGTTTGCCCAGGCTGGAGTGCAGTGGGGCAATCTTGGCTCACTGCAACCTCTGCTTCCCGGGTTCAAGCAATTCTCATGGCTCAGCTTCCTGAGTAGCTGGGATTACAGGTAAAAGCCACCATGCCCAGCTAATTTTTGTATTTTTAGTAGAGACAGGGTTTCACCATGTTGGCCAGGCTGATATCAAACTCCTGGTCTTAAGTGATCTGCCCACTTCGGCCTCCCAAAGTGCTGGGATTACAGGCACAAGCCAATGCACCCAGCTGGTTATTTTGAAGATGGACTTAATTTATTTTACAAGGTTCAAATCATTCCTGGCTATATAGTATCAGATTGGCATTTCTTTATTTAGAATCTCCATACTGTCACGCACAAGAGACAAAACTGGCTAGTTGGTGGTCCGCTTCAAGGACTGCACAGCTGGCAGGACTGTTCCTAATGAGTGGTCATTATCGACCAAAGGGGAATCTGTGGAGCCAGAGGAACGGAAAGTCTAATAGAAACAGACAAAGTTAAATTAGCACATTCAGGAGAAACGTGCAGATCAGTCAGGCTTAAAATGAGAGGTGGGTGTAAGATGGTTAAAAACAGGTGGAGCAGTTGCTGTTATCTCAACTCCAGAGTGACAGCAGCCTCAATCAGAGTGAGAATCTGACCAGCTAGCATCCACCCCACTTTGGCTTATTTAGGCACAAGTTCCTATAATAAGGAAATTATAGTGGAGAAAACTGTGTACAACACATAAGTAAAAATGAATTAGGGACAAAGCTGCTAAAGTCTATTTAAGCCCACCTTGGGGGAAAGACTGGAAAGAATCTAGGAACATCTTGTGTTGCAGGAAAAAATTGATGTCATGAAGGAAAGAAAAAGTTCAACTTAGGTGTAAAATGTTAGTTTTAGTGCCTCCCAGTCCTGCTGACCTGTTGCTTCTCTGTGGATTTTGGTCCAGTGCACAGTACATTCCTACTTTGAGGCTTCACATGGAATCCAAGAAATCAGAAGCCTAGTGTTGGAAGAAAATGTGGTAGAATACACAAATAACAACTTTCTATTCTACCTCTGTCCATGTCTCCTTTATTATAGGGTGTTGTATCTCCTTCAATCAAAAAAGGAGTCTATTTTCCCATTTATTTGAATCTGGGCTGGCTTTTTGACTTGCTTTGGCCAATAGAAAGTGGCAAAAATGATAAGAGTTCAGTTCTGAGCCTATACCTCAAGAGTCCTTGCATACTTTGTTGCTATCATCACCCTGAGAGTTAGCTTGGGCTAGCTTGCTAGAAGATGAAAGAACGACAGGAATAGAAATCAGCTGTGCTAGTTAAGATGCATCATTTACCAGCCAACCTCAAGTATATCTTATAAGCCTAGTTGAGATTAGATGACTACCCACCTGAGCCTGACCCAAAGTGTCAAAGTACAAAATTGTGAGCTAAATAGATGGCGGTTATTTTAAGCCACTAGGGGTAGTTTGTTATGCAGCAGAAGCTAATTAGTACATTCTTACCTTACTCTTGTTCAGCGTAAGGCTTGAGAGCGTCTAGGCGGCTAATTGCTTAAATTGCTCTGCCTACATACAACCATTATTCTGGAGTAATCTTGTAGGTCTGGAAGTTGTTGAATAAATGGCATGAAGTGCACAGAGTTAGTTAGTGTTATAAGAAGATGGGGCATTCATTACTTGCCAAATCTTCCTAATGTGTGCTGGCAGGTTTGGCAGACCTTGGAGAATCAGTACTCTGGACCAAATCAGAGAGTCAATTGATGAGGAAATTTTGAAAATTACATATGGGAGTTGAATACTGATAATGAATAATTTGTGGAAAGAAATACTTAGTACCGGAACTGAGAAACTTAAATACTTTTCCAGGAAAGCAAACTTATGAATGACATTAATATAATAAAGACCATGATCAAAGCTTTTATATGGAGTACATGCCCTGTGTCAAGCACTTCACCAGGGACTTGTATATCCTTTAACTCATTGAACCCTCGGGATACTACAACCCTCAGAGGTGGGTATTGTTTCTAGTTTATTGATGACTATGGTGAAGATCCACAGAGATAAAATAATTTAACTAAGGCCCCATCAGTAGTAAGTAGGAGAAAGTGGTTCCAAACCCCATTTGGAATGGATGGCTACAAGACGGAAGGCTAGGTAGGGGCCATTTGGAGACACAGGGATATAACTGACTTTAAATACATGTAAAGGGATAGTGTTTGAAAAATACTTTATTGCTCTGACTTGTCCTGTTAACTGACACATGACTGTGGGTCCTTTCATCATTGTTCTCCATGGCCATATCATTGTCACTGGAAATTAAAACCTATTTCTTTGGCCACCCCTGGCTTTTGAGTATTCTTTTAGCTGTAAGCTTTTGTTAAATTGTACTAGATTCTTTTTGATATCCTGCCTCACAAGACTGGCAAAGTGGAAGACAAGACATAAACTGACATTAAACCACTGCTTTGGCAAAGACTATTATCAGCCTTCCTTCTCTAGAAAGAACCTCTGAATTTTAGTCAGGCACATGTCTATCTTATCTACCTCTCAGTCTTCCTTGCAGATAGTGTGGTTATATGAGTAAGTTTGGGCCAAATGTGAAGTGGAGAGAAGGTAGTATTCACCTTTCAGCTAGTGGCCTTAAAAAGAGGGAACTCTTTTTTCTAAATGTTCCTCCCTCTCTGTGATTGTGGTATAGACAAGATGGAGCTAGAGCAGCCATTTTGGATCATAGGTAAAAGCTAAGGTTTCCCGCTTTGCTGAAAAACCAACCTTCTCAATGGAGGTGTTGCTGTAACTGCCCATTTGCTGTTTGAAATCCCGACTCAGCTGAATGGTCCAGGCCATGTCATTTATCTTCCATAAGGATTCTTTGAGCAACTGTTGTAGGAAGTGGAAGTTAGGTATGAATATGACTGTTTCATGTGCTTTCTTGGCATTTTTTATTATCTTTTAAAAGTTTAAATATATTTTAAGTAGTATTATTCCTTTTCCCATAAAATAACTGATTCCTTTGAAACTTTTCCTCTTAGTTTATTCTAAAAAACATTTACTGATATGTTCTGAATTTGCACTGAGTATAAGATACACAGAATGTGGAAAAGCGACTTCCTTTTCTTCCTTTGAATAAACATTGCTAAAAGACCTAAAATAGAAACTAATCCAATCTGAAACTTAAAGTTGGCATTTTTCTAGTTTTGATAGATTTGGAAAAACTCGATTTATTGATATTAATTTAACTTAATACATACTTTTAAAAACCCCAAACAGGATGGAGATTTTTGGAATAAAGAATTAAATGTCTTAAAGAACAGGCTCATTTTGATGTACAGGTACATTTCTGCAAACTTCAACTCTAATAACTAAAGATTCCTGGTTTTACCAATACCTCTGAGACAGGGTCACAATCAATTCTTTGAACCCATATCCTTCTTCACTGAACAATACATAGAAAGGTGTTCTTCTTCTTTTTGACAAACACATTGCAATATATATATTGTTTCTCCTATATTTTTTCAACTTTAAGCTTAGAAGAGGACACAATGCCAAGCAAAACCAATGAAAGGAATTGTATGCATGTTTTTAATAAGAGCTCATTCATGGGTTCTTTAAAGAAATTAAACAGTTCTGGAAATTTAAGAGAAGAAGACATGTACAGACAGTTTTGGAAAAAGAAGGCCAGAAATATATTCAAAATTGGAAGAGAAAAAGGAACTGTTGTCAAGGCTTCCCACTAGAAAAAAAATATTTTTCTTCCTAGTAAAAACAGTTATTTTAAAATGATAGCAAAAGGAAATCTGGTAGGAATTTTGAGAGAGAGAAGGGAACATAAAAGAACTATAAATATAGGAGGAGAGGTGGATCCTAGAATTGAAGACCAGGATAGTAGAGCAGTCACTTTCAAATCTTATATTGGATAAGAATCACTGATGGGAACTTTTAAAACATGCTAGTTCTCAGGTACCACCCCTAGAGATTTTGAATCTGGAAGAGATGGAAATAGGAGGTGGAGGAGGTGCCATGGAGAGATTATTGAAAACTGTCTCTTCTAAGAAGCCATAGGTAATTCCTAAGTAGGTGCCTTATAAACTGAAAACCTTCTATATTAAAAGTCTGTGGGCTATATTAGAAGTCTGTGGGCTTCTCTCCTCCTGCAAGTTTCTGAAGTCACATCTTTATAAAGCCAATGTCCACCCCCTGTCTGCAATTTACAATTTCTGGGATTTAGTATCACCTGTGGCACTGTTTAGTTGTAAAGCTCCAAGAAGTTTATGGGTGAGACATGAAATTCTTTTTTGGAAAAGGGGTACAATGCAGCCCTTTGTTTTTTACACATTAGGAAAAAGACACTGAGCCACAAATAGAAGAGGAAATATAGTTGTGTTTAGGGGCATAGAAGTGGAAATTATATTAATCTGTGTTTTATTATGTAGCTGGTAAAATAATAAATTTGCAAGAAGTAAAAACTTGAAAACTAGAGAAGATTTAAGAAAGACATAGTAAAAAATATGGCTGAATAAATCTTCAAAACTGTCTGAAACTTGAAATCAAGTGGATTTAAGACTGTTGTTCAAATTATGGCGATTAAAGGACATTATCCTTAAGTGATCACTTCTAACATTCTAGTTCTTTTCCAAAGAAAAGGAAAGGTTGTTTGTTATCCTCAGGAATTGAGTTCCTTTAATTTAAGATGGGTAACTTTAGCAGATTTCATCATGCCATTATAACAATTATTCTAGAAGCAACCCTTACCTGAAGCAGCATGGTTTCCCATAGAACAACACTGATGTTCTTTCCTAGAAATAAAAATTGATACAATAATTGCAAAAAAAAAAAAAAAACCCACACCCCAAGACTTAAATTCTCCCCGACCAGGTCTCCAGTGATGCTGGAGTTCTATTTTAAGCTTTCTTTTTGCTCAGAATTCTTATTTGAGATCAAATTTACTACATTACTACATTGGCAACTTTAAAGTGCAAGGTAGAGAGAAGGTCTTCAACCCATTATACAAATCTAGGCTTTTTGCTAATTTCAATGACTGCTGAAACAACCATACTTTGATATTCTAACATGAATTACCCATTAATAACTTTCTAGAACAATACTAAAATAGAATTTCTCTGGATATAAGAAAAAGACCAGAGCAAAACTAAAAATTTCTGTGGAGAATGTTACCCCCTAGGTGTTCTTGTAGTATGAATACTGGCAGAGAAACAGAACATAGAGTCAAGAAGCAAAACAAAGCTATCTACCTTGCATATCAAGCTCGTTGTTTTTATTGCCTAAAATGTGCAATAATGGCTTTACACAGAGAAATGGTGCATCATTTCTTCATGTTCTTGCCTCCCTGGGTAAAGACCTGGCCCCACTTCCTCGTACCTTCCAGAGGCTGTAGAAACTCAGGTAAGCGTGTTTTCCACAGGTCTACCAATTTTGGATGAATTATCTCAGGCAGTATCTTCAAAAGCCCTATTGCACCAATCCCGCGTAACTCCCCTAAACCGGCAAGCGTAGATATTACCTGAAGGATAGAAGAGAAAATGCTCATCAATTTCAGGGGCATTTAAAAGGCCCACTTATTTTTTCCTTTTTACCATTGTTTCAATTCCTTTGATTGCTGCATTGGATAATCTTTTAACAAATAATCAGTCTATTCTTATTGTTTCTAGAATGAAGCTAATGCTTAGATAGACCTTCTCCTATTTCTTTTTCCCTGAAGATGAAGGTAAAAAAATACATGGAACGCACCAACCAAAAATAAATGGAAAGAACACTTAGATATATCAATTAATTAAATAAAGGCACCAGAAAATAGTGCTTAAGTAAATGATCCATATGGGGCCAAAAAGAGAGATGGGAAATCCAAACAACAGATGTGGAATTTGTTTGATGGTACTTATGAATGATATTCAGTATATGTTTACTTTAAAATTATAAGCAAAATTTAACAAGTATTTCAGAGTGAGAAGGTAATTGTGTCAATAATAAATATTCATGAATGTCACTAATATAGCAGAAAAAATTTATTTTGCCTTTTTAATGTTTCTTTTGGTTTGGAGTATCTATGTAATTTATATTAGCATTTATTTGGAACTGAATTATCCTTATCAGCTTAAATATGTTCTATTTTGGTTCTTTGTAACTCACTCACCAGAAGTCTGGCCAGTAGCTGCTGTGGTGAAGGAAGTTTCACTAGAAAGAGAAAGCAATTTTTATCATCACTGTAGGGGTTAGAGATTGGGGTTAGCTTTAAGATCAAAGCAGTGTAGTGTTCCTGGAAATGGATCCCTCATAATAGAAAAGCTTTGCTGAGTTTATGAATGTACAGACCAGCTCCCGTAGAGATGACGAGTGCTGTGGACTCCTTGGCACTGTACTTCTTCCTCTCCTCTGCCATAATCAGAATTCTGATGATACTAAATAGGTGGTCCAGAGCTTCTGTGTATTCCGCAGGTACCACAAAAGTCAGGATCTTTGGCCATAGCACCTGTAGAAAACAGGGCAAGATGCAAGGATTACTTACTCATTTTTATTATTTCTCCCTAGTCCTCACTGTATGTCTTTCTCTGATTAAGAAGCTTTTCAGGCCAAGTCAAGATGAGATCGTTAAATGACGCCTCTGCACAGCACATTCATGTTCAGGTGTTAGCTGTAGTGGGTGTTGGTCAGTGTTTCTCCACGGGAATGTTGCTGGAATGTGGGGCAGGACAATTCTTTGTCGTGAAGGACTGCTCCAGACACTAGGGGAAGGCTAGCATCCCTGCACCCCACTCACCAAGTGCCAGTATTCCTCTTGTGAATGTGACAATAAAAAAAATCCCCCAAGTATTTCTCAATACTCCAGGACTGGAGTGTGACTGCCCCAACTGAGAAGCTTAGCAGAGGATGGTGAATGGGCGCTGCTGTCCTCTGTGCTCGGGCTCTGACCTGCCAGCTCTGGAAGTCTGAAACAATGTGCTTTCTTTAGTATGTTTTATGTCCCTTAGAAAACTCTCTTGTCCTAATGGAAACCTTGGTGTCAACTTGTACTCTTCTCTCTTCTTTGTCATCTATATTTAATCACCAGACTCAGTCTTTTCATTGTAAGATCTGTTGTGTCCTTCCATGTCTCGTTTCTATTGTAATGAAATTGCTGTAGTTTCTATGAGTTGCATCTGATCTCCTATAGAGTCTCTTTGCTTTTATCTACTAATGTGTCAGTTTACTGATTCCTTATACTTATTTTAAATGTTTAACTCTTGCTTAAAATTTTTATTGGTTTATCAACCATAAGGTAAAAGTTTGGCATTCCAGGCCCTTTAGGGTGTGATCCTAGATTATTTTTTCATCACTTACTTCTAAATCAGAAGGTCTTAAACTTTAGGATGTATCAGAAATATTGGAACTTAGTTGCTTGTAGACTTTTGGTCTATATGTCCAGTTTTGCTGATTCAGTAGGTCTGGTATGTGACTTAAAAAATCTGCATTTTAAGCAAATATCCCGGATAACTCAGGAACTACATATCATCCTAGATGAAGCCTCTGAGCTACCACTTAAGGGTAGAGTCTGTTGGTTGTCTTCTGGCTGTGCCATGTACTTTTGGGCACTACAGATTCCAAGGTTCTTCCCTTTGAGTTTCAAATGAATCAGGTCTATAGTGAGGCCTGAGAATGGCTGTTTTTAACACTTTCCCAGATAAATAGGGGAAGTTTGGCATTGGTTGCATTAAAACCATTACTCATGGCTGGGCACAGTGGCTCATGCTTGTAATCCCAGCACTTTGGGAGGCTGAGGTGGGTGGATCATGAGGTCAGCAGTTCGAGACCAGCCTGGCCAACACAGGGAAACTGCGTCTCTACTAAAAATTCAAAAATTAGCTGGGTGCAGTGGTAGGCACCTGTAATCCCAGCTACTCAGGAGACTGAGGCAGGAGAATCACTTGAACCCAGGAGGCGGAGGTTGTAGTGAGCTGAGATTATGCCACTGCACTCCAGCCTGGGCGACAGAGCTAGACTCCATTTCAAAAACAAAAAACAAACAAAAAACACCACTACTTATTGCTTAATATTTTTGTATGCACTAGAGGAAGAAGAGAAAGAATATATTAATATTATAGATATATATAAATTGTCATGAACTATTTAGATGTAAGATTCTTTATGTTAATTAATTCAACATCTGTTTTTGAGGAACCACTATGTGCTGGACACAGCATTGCAATACACTTCCTCTAGTCAGAGCATCAGAAAGCTGATGACATATGAAGCACAAACTCATGTCTTTATTCCTACACAGGCTGGGCTTTAAGAAGGTGATCAAAGTAACTACATAAGTGGTGACAGAAGATCCCTTACCTGAGGCATTCCGATGACCAGTGGGTCCAGGGTTTTTAAGACCTCAAGGCTTGTTTCTCGGACAGATTCCTCTTCCTTTTCATTCTCATGAAAGTTAGTTTTCACTACTTTCTCCTTTAAGAAAGATCAAACAGATGACTTGTTAATGACTCCTAAGGTTGGTTCCCTGTGACCTTCCTTGGGTATGTTCTCATACTCTGGAGTAGAGGATGTTGTCACTCAACTTAAGGGGCTCATGGAACTTGGGCCTTCAACATCTAACCCCTGTTTGAAAGGGCCCCTTGGAGGAATTAGTTGGAAAACATACCCCTTGCTAAAATAGAGAAACAAAAATTGTGAGGCTCCTTTGACTGCAGATATCCCCTCTCTTTCTCAGGCCTTTGCCATTTTCTTCAGGGCAAATTCTTCAAAGCATATTTCTTTGTGGAGTGAACCATAATTTCAGTTGTGACTAATTTGCTAAAATCACTGAGATCACAAGCACATGTTTTTTAGCCTATTTATCCAAAGAAAGCTGACCTCAGTTGCTGTGGTCTGAATGTTTGTGTTTTCCCAAAATTCATATATTGAAGTCCTAACCCCCAAGGTGATGATGTTAGGAGGTATGGTCCTTGGAACGTAAATAGGTCATAAGAGAAAGGCCCTTAAGTTTGGAATTCATGCCCTTGTATAGGAGACTCTGGAGAGCTAGCTAGTCCCTTCTACCATGTGAGGACACAGTGAGAAGGCACCATCTGTTAGGAAGCAGGCACTCACTAGACAATCTTGGACTTCCGCACATCTTGAACTGTGGGAAATGAATACTTGCTGTTTATAAATCACCATTTTATGGTATTTTCCTTTATATATAGTGAGTGTTTTTAAAGGATTTTAGAAGCATGCTCCATCAGCATACAGCTTTTTCTCATTTATATAACAGTTTTCTGTTTGTGTACAGCAAAGGGTTAGAACCCTAATAAATTTATTTATGATTTCAGAAGTATGCTATTTTAGAAATGCACACCATAGAATTTACTTCACTGCTCCATGGTATTTTGCTATAGCAGCCTGAATGAAGTAAGACATCATTGCAGCAAATATTGATATCTCTTTTGCTTTCTCTGAAGCAATTAAGTCTCTGTGCCCCTCTCCAGACAACCCCAACCCAAGCCTTTTATGGTGAGGTTAACTTAGGGAAAACTGATTTAACCTATCTTATATTTATTATAAGTTAGAGGTGATTTTAGCAAAAAAAAAGAACTGAGAAAACTAGAGGCTGTAAAAATTATCAATAAAATTGATGCGACTAAAAGATTACTTCAAAATTAGTTATTTAATTGAACTCCAATCATTTTTAATTTTTTTAAAAATCATTTTTAACTGTGCTCTTGTGACAGATTAAGGACCCTAATCATTTAAAAAAGAAACAGTTGAGTGAACTGTACTTTTTGCAGTGCATTGCTCAAAACTGTAGCCTCTGCATACCAGATTCCTGCTTGACGTCACAAGCTGGGAGAAGACATAATCAATCAATGGCCATCCTTCCCGAGCTTCAATATAGGACTTTTCACACATGCTTTGGATGAGGAGAAGAACAGAATTTCTTACCTAAAGTAAGAAGAATGCAACAGCAACATTTTGCAGATGGAAAATTTACTTTCTTTTATTCTATAATCTTAAGGATAATTAAGTGGGAACATTTTCAAAAAAGGAGCATAAATTGAATAATATTGTTACAGGTTGAGTAATCCTTATCCAAATTGCTTGGGATCAGAAGTGTTCGAATTTTGGATTTTTTCAGATTTTGAAATGTTTGCATTATACTTACTGGTTGAGCATTCCTAATCTAAAAATCTGAATTCCAAAATGCTACAATGAGCATTTTCTTTGGGCATGACCTTTGAGTGTCATGTTGGTGCTCAAAGAGTTTTCGATTTTAAAGCATATCAGATTTCCTTTGGGTTAGGGATGCTCAACCTGTATAAATAGGTAGAGCAGAAAGTGACTGATAGGTTATGAGTCACCAGAAATGCTCTCTTTAGCCAAAATCTTTCTCCTCGGCTCCCAAAGACATATTGTCTATCACTATATATTATGAATTGTTGGGTAACTTTGGGCTAAACACTGCTTCACTTCTAAAATACTCTATGAAAGATAGCATATTGAACTACAGGTCCACAACTGTTTATTCACAATTTCAAAGTCCAAACAACTATGAAAACTGGAATTTTGTTTCTTAAATTTAGTGCCAACTCATTTGGTGGCAAAACCCAAACTGAACTGTTTTAAAGCTGTTTGTAATCTTAATCTATGTTGTGTGGATATGCATAAATTTTCTTGCAGAAATAGTCAAGGATTTTGATTGTGGGTTACTGTCAGAGTAATGTTTTTCTAAAAGCTGAAAAATTGTCAATTCTGAAATATATCTGGCCCCAGAAATTAGAGTGAAGTTTTATGAACTTGTATTATAATATATGTAATAATTTGGTTTTAAT
The DNA here is from genome assembly GCA_963573385.1 of Cacajao melanocephalus. Lineage (NCBI taxonomy): Eukaryota > Metazoa > Chordata > Mammalia > Primates > Pitheciidae > Cacajao > Cacajao melanocephalus. The sequence goes on from CAUYLG010067835.1 coordinate 12,229, forward strand.
TTGTTTATTAGGTTGCTTCTCTGGAGAATAGAAACCTAAAAACCAATCCCTTAGTGACTAGGTCTTTTAAAAGAGGGTGGGAAGAAGAAAACCCATTTTGAACACGGAAGCAGGGTTATACGGTGGCCAAAACAATTAGCATAAAGGCACTGAGTAGTCTACCTAGAGAAGAGGTACACCTTTTCTCTATTTTTGCCTGGAGAGTTGGCCTTCCTTAAAGATCTTTATTCTATCCCAAACTCTTCTTGTAATTCTTTTGTCCTTGTCAGTTACAAGCCAGGTTGTTTTTGTATAATCACTCTATTGCTTTTATCGCAAAGTTTTTGCTACTTTAAACTTAGTCACTGGCAATCAAAGCTTCTTAAAGGAATTTATTCCTCTTAATTGGCATCTGTCTTGCATTTTATTCCAAACAAAATGTGATATTTTTACAAAAATATAATAATTGATAATGTTTCTTGATTTTTTTCCCCAGTATAAGTTCCGTAACTTCTATTATAGAACACTTTTTTTTTTTTTTTTTAAGACAGAGTCTTACTCTGTCATCCAGACTGGAGTGCAGTGGTGCAATCTGGGCTCACTGCAACCTCCACCTCCCAGGCTCAAGTGATTCTTGTGCCTCAGCCTCCTGAGTAGCTAGGACTACAGGCATGAGCTACCACACCTGGCTAATTTTTGTATTTTTAGTAGAGATGGGGTTTCACCACGTTGACCAGGCTGGTCTCCTGACTTCAAATGATCCACCCGCCTGTGCCTTCTAAAGTGCTGGGATTACAGGTGTGAGCCACTGAACCTTAGAACGCTTTAATGAAATAATCAGAAATATTGAGCAAACTACTTTGTGTACAACTTGCTCTAGGTGGTGCCTGGTTGGAAAGTAGGATGTCTATGCTAAGAACAAGGTTTAGGGATTATTATTTTCTGGATGAAGATACATTATAATTAACAAGTAATTTTAAGCTATCTGAGGTGTATTGGCATAGTGAGATAAAGTCTCTTTGCTCTTAGTCTACTCAGGTGTCAATTCACTGATTTCCTACAATTATTTTAAATGAACAAAAATCTTTTTTTCACTGAGATGTCCTTTAGCTGTGTGTACTTTAGGCCTCTAATGAAGTTTATCTTTTTGGAAAAGATGGAATTCTTTTAAAAATGGAATTGATCACATAGTTCTTTATAAAATAGTCTCATAAGCAAATCCTTAAAGAATCAAAATCATTTCATTTATTCCTAAAACTGCTATTGACAAAAATAACAGTTTCTGTTCATTCTCTTACTTTTGTACTGAGATCACCCATGACGATTTTGACTGTTCTTTCTATTGAAATGATGTGATTCCTCAACCTGGGCTCTGAAAGACAGAGGGAGAAATTGAGAGGCCTGACTCAATAGAAGTACAGTATGTTCCAGGGTTGATGAAAAGCTATTAGTATTATGGCACATAATTGCCAAGTCTCTTGTCTTTAACAAGTTACTTTTTTTCAATTCCCTCCCATCCTCTTTGTTTCCAAATCTTTAATGATGTCCAGTGCTCTGTTTCTTATTACATTTGTTTTATTTTGTTTAAAATGTTAGGTTCCATAGTGGATTCACTATATCATTCCTGATGGATCAGATCTAAATATTGTGAGACTGCTTTATATTCATCTGCTGATTCTTCAGTAAATCAAAGTGCTAACTGATTGATAAAAGACTATATACTATGCAAAAATGAATTTTTGTATTTTAGCAAATCTAACATTCACCAATTTTATGATGCACCATTATTTCATATTGTACCAAAAAAATAGTGGCTAATTATAATTAAAGATGCATTCAATTGTAAGATGCATTCAATGTTATGAAAATATGTGCTCCCTGGAATTAATAAAATATGGCAATTCATTAAATTCTGCTTTTTTCTAAATGTATCAATCTCTAGAGAATTGTACACTCCCTCCCACCCACCCCTTGTAATTGGACCATTTAATCAACCTATAAGAGCTTCCAACTTCTAACTTTGATTCTCAAAAATTCTACTCATCATTCTTAACTAGGTGTATCCATACATATTACAAAAGAAGAGAAGTAACTAAAAACGCCTGTTGAAAGGGGCTGTAGATTGTAGAAGACCTAGAAGACAGAGTTTCATTTGCACATGATGTTATATAAGCATACAAAAGACATAGGATAGTATTAGAGAGTGCATAGACTTCAGTCTGCTTCTTGGCATGAAATAAACCACGTTGGCTTTAACTCTCTTGCTTACCCTCAGCATTGACAGCCGATCTTAACAAAGTCAAGATTCCCATTCGAATGGCTTCATTATTACTTCTTATTTGTTCATCGAAAAATTCCATCAGCTCTGCAGGAGTGGAATGGGCTGCAGGTTCAAGAAATACTAGGGTTGTAAGAACTCAGTTTCATCCTAGGTGAAGAACTTGTGAATGGGAAGAGGGAGATTCACCATGAAGATTATTCAAGGCACTCTTCACTCGGTGAAGAGTGAAGATACTAAATTCTGTGATACTAAAGAAGCATGGACACAATAAAATCAAATTATTTTAAACAATTTTTTTTAAAAAAGGAATTTCCTATTTTTAGGGTTGTTAACTCACACCAGTTTGGTTCATTCCTAAGAGAGCTTGCTATGCCTAGACCACTTCTGTTCATACCTGTGAATGTGGCCTTATTTAGAAATGAAGGTCTTTGCAGATATACTGAAGTTAAGAAGGTCATTAGAGTGGGCCTGAATTTAATATGACTGATGTCCTTATAGGAAAAGGAGACGAGATCCGGGGCACAGTAACACCATGTGAAGATGGAGGAAGAAATGGCAGTGATGATTCCCCAGCTGTGAGAGCTGCAGGAGTTGAAGCAGGGAGGGGTGAGAAGAGGCCTGGCTGGAGGACAGTGGTTTATTCTAGAAAGTATCAGGGGTGGCTGCATGCGGTGGCTCATGTCTGTAATCCCAGCATTTTGGGAAGCCGAGGCGGGAGGATCACAAGGTCAGGAGATTGAGACCATCCTGGCCAACATGGTGAAACCCTGTCTCTACTAAAATACAAAACATTAGCTGGGTGTGGTGGTGCACACGTGTCTGGCTACTCTGAAGGCTGAAGCAGGAGAATTGCTTGAACCTGGGAGGTGGAGGTTGCAGTGTGCCGAGATCATGCCACTGCATTCCAGCCTGGCAACAGCAAGACTCCATCTCAAAAAAAAGAAAGAAAAAGAAAGTATCAGGGGTAAAGTGAGTTAGGTAGGGGTCAGGGAGAAGAGGAAAGTATAGAGACAGGTGATCTAGTCAGGAGAGAAGTAGAAAGGTATGCATACATATGACAGAAAGATATGCAAGGAGGTAGAAGTGCTGTGTTTGAGGGAGTGCAGGGGTTCAGGAGGCACTGGATTGCTGCTATCCCTCCTTCTTAGGGACTATATGGGAGCATAGTTTTGTTTCTGACCCTGGGATGTTGGTGCCTCGCATGCATCCCACATCAGGCCTTCGAATCAGGTGATAGATGGAGTTGTAATGTAAGGTCAAGAAGAAAAAGAGAGTGAAGGAGGGCGAGAGAGACAGAGTGACTGTTGGTTAAAGAGAGGTGTAGAGACTAACAGACGACCAGAAAGAAAAAAGGGTGACTTTGGATGTGATACAGATTCAAATAATTTCAAATACCAAAAAAAAAAAAAAAAAAAAGAAAGGAATTTCCTATTTTTAGGGTTGTCAACTCACCCCAGTTTTCCTGGGACTTCCCTGGTTTGAGAACTGAAAATTTTATCTCCCTGGACCTATCCCAGTCCTGGGCAGCCTGGCATGATTGACCATTCTTCCCGTCCTGGTAAAATACGCCTGGTAAAATACACCCTGCAAGTTGGAACTTGCGGGGAGAAGGGCAGGCACAGAAAACTGTGAGTTAAAAAAACCATGTGTGTGAAAGTAGTTAATGTGACGTTTGCCCACCTTTTACCATTGTCATCACCATCACTTGGGGACATTTTTATTAAAAGCCTTCTGGATGATGATCCTACCTAGAATGAGAAAACAGCTTGAAGCTTCCATTTCATTTTCCTTTACTGGAGGCTCTGGAGCTCTGCAGATCTGAATGGGGGTGGAAATCAGTGGTAGACGTGAAAAACAGAAAACCGGTTGAAATTAAAAATCGGAGTTGACAGCATGGTGCTCTTACCTGCTGGAGTAAATTGATAAAGATGGATCTTCTTAAGCTCCTTGGAAGGCCAATGTCATAAAGAATCACTGCAGTCAGTATTTGTTTTAGGCTCTAAAGTGGAAACTCCCACAGATTAGTTGGAGGCTGCCAGTGAAGCAGCTGCACAGGATGTGGAAGGCAAATAAATAATTGTGTTTTGAGAGGAAAAACAAGCTCCTCACCTTCCTGCAGTTACAAATTTTTTTGAATGATTCTGGCCCCTTCCGCTGTGTTCAGTGCCTTAGCAACTTGGAATGAACATACTTTTTATAAAAAAAAAATTTTTTTTTTTTTGAGATGGAGTCTCGTTCCATAGCCCAGGCTGGAGTGCAATGGCACCGTCCTGGCTCACTGCAACCTCCGTCTCTCGGGTTTGAATGATTCTCCTGCTTCAGCCTCCTGAGTAGCTGGGAATATGAGCACATGCCATCACGCCCAGCTAATTTTTGCATTTTTAGTAGAGACGGTGTTTCATCATATTGGCCAGTCTAGTCTCGAACTCCTGACCTCAAGTGATGCACTTGCCTCGACCTTCCAAAATGCTAGGATTACAGTCATGAGCCAGTGAGCCAGGCCAGAATGAACATTCTTAATCCCTCTCTGAAGTTCCCACCATCCAGTGATACAATCTTTTTCTTACCTTACATTCCTTGAGAGATATTTAAATTTAGCTGCCCAAAAAGAAAGTAAGCTCCTTAGGCTCGTTTGAGACTTACTAGCCTCCAGGTGGGTTGCATATGGGTTCTCTGATTCAGTTCCTTTAGGGTATGGCTCTTACCTGAGTGACATGGAAATCAATCTCTTTGTCTTTATATTGATTCAGGAGCCAGGGCACCTGTCCGAGGGCATATTCACAGAAGTCTTCCCGATGCAGCAGCAGGCTCACCGTGGGCCCGTGGGCCTTAACGATGCTCAAAGTCTGTATAGGCAGCAAACAAATACCGTTTCTGAAACTTCCTTATGCTTTTCATAGGTTTTCAGAGCACCAAGAGCTTTAGGTATGCCCCAAAACTTGCCTCATTGCTTTCAGCCAAGAAATAGTTATTTAAATTCTTTAAAATCTTTTAAAAATATTCAGGTTAAGATTGCTACATGGGACATAGCTATATTTGTATTTACATCTGTATTTACACTGATACTCATTTCAATACTTGCCCTTCTCTCCTATTTTTTTATTTTATTGTAGTTTTTTAAACAGAGTCTCACTCTGTTGCCTACGCTGGAGTGCAGTGGTACGATCTCAGCTCACTGCAATCTCTGCCTCCCAGGTTCAAGCAATTCTCCTGCCTCAGCCTCCCCAGTAGCTGGGATTACAGGCGCCAACCACCACGCCTGGCTAATTTTTGTAATACCAGATTTTATTTTTTTGAGATGGAACGCTCTTATTTTTTAAAAACTCTTTCTAACAGTCACTTTCTTTCAGTATATTAAGCAATCTAGAATTTACCTCATCTTAAAGAATCTTCATTGATTCTACCTCACTTTGATCCCAACTATTACCCCCACCTGATTCTGTTTCTCTTTCCTGCCCTTGGAGCAAAGCTTTTTGAAGGTACGGTCTCTCTCTCTCTCTCTCTCTCTCTCTCTCTCACTCTCACTCTCACTCTCACTCTCACTCTCACTCTCTCTCTCTCTCTCTCTCTCTTTTTTCTGAGATGGAGTCTCTGTAGCGCAGGCTGGAGTGCAGTGGTGTGATCTTGGCTCACTGCAATTTCCATCTCTCGGGTTCAAGCAATTACCCTGCCTCAGCCTCCCGAGTAGCTGGGACTGCAGGGGCACACCACTGCGCCTAGCTAATTTTTTGTATTTAGAGACAGGGTTTCACCATGTTGGCAAGGATGGTCTTGAGCTCCTGACCTCGTGATCTGCCCACCTCGGCCTCCCAAAGTGCTGGGATTACAGGTGTGTGCCACTGTGTCCGGCAGAAGGTAAGGTCTTTATTTGCTATTTCTACTTCTAACCTCCCATTCACCTCTCAATCCACTATAATCTCGCTACCATTCTGTGTGGAAAATCAACAACTTCCAGATTATGAAATACATAAATGTGATAAATTCTAATTATAAAAATGTAGAAATCACAAATGTTATGATGATGAAGAAAAGATAGTACCGTACGTAGTGCCCATGGTAAACACTGTTTGGTATATTTTAGTATATTTTTTATTTATTTGACTTACTGGCATATTTTAGTATATTTTTTATTTATTTGACTTACTCTTTCCTATTCTATGAATTTTAATTTCTTAAAAATTGACATCATTTTTATAGAGTTCTATATTCTGTGTTTTCTATCTAATGTTTGATAATTTTTTTGTACCAACTAAATTTTACAACAAATCATCTTGAAACTTAGTGGCTAATGCCAACTATCATTTATTTCATTAAAGGCTATGTTTTAATTGGGTGGTTCTTCCACTACACATTTCCAAGTAATGGACACTTGTGAAGATTTTTTTTTTGAGTGCCACACCACTCAGGACTGTAGATCTTTGCTTCTTGAAAACGTCTCCTTTCTAAGCTTCTAAGACTGCATTCTACTTGACTCTCCTATGCCCTTAGCACATTCCCTATTCTCCGACACGAGTTCTTCTCCCTTGCTTTCCCAGTAATACTGATGCCTTCCAGAACTCTACTTCTGGCACTTTCCCGCTGTGTATACTCTCTTCAAACAACTCTAGCTAAGTCCACTTATTTGGTTGTCACTTATGCGATGATGATACTCAAATCTGTATGTCCAGTTTTTGCTTTTCCTTTTTAACTCCTAACCTGAATATTCTCAAACCTACTAATAACTCCACTTGACTGTACCATAGGTGTTCAAATCAAAATGTCTACATCAAACCCATTTTGTAGTGTCCCACATTTGTAATTCCTTCTCATTTAAATTGATGATCCCAAGATCACCTGAGTCAGAAACCTAGGAAACCATCCCAGGTGCCTCCATTGAAATAAGCATTTGATTCATTCTGGTTATTCTGTTCTTCAGAATTTGACTCCTCTGATCAGTTCCATGAACACTATGTTAATTGATCTGTTCACCGTTTATGAACTGGAATATTTCTATAGCCTCCTAGCAGATAGTCTTATCTTAATCCACCCCATACCCCTCTATCTTTAATATTGATATTAGAATGATTTTTTTCTAGTACGTTACTCAAATCCTTGCTTAGAACCTTTCAAGAGTTTCTTATTTATTAAAAATAAGTCCAACTTGTATGTAGCATCTAAGGCTCTTCATTATGTCACTAAGACCATCTGTCTGGTTTCATTTCTTTCTGCCTTGTATCTTTTTCTCTCTTCCCTTCCCCTTCTCCCATCACACTCACTCAGGTGTGCATGCTACTCCATTTTCTTTCTTTCTTTCCTTTCTCTTTCTTTCTCTCTCTTTCCCTTCCTTCCTTGCTTCCTTCCTTTCTCTTTCTTTTCTCTTTCCTTTCCTGCTTTCTTTCTGTCTGTCTTGCTCTGTCACCAGGCTGGAGTGCAATGGCACTATCTCCGCTCACTGCAACCTCTGCCTCCTGGGTTCAAGCGATTCTTGTGCCTCAGCCTCCTGAGTAGCTGGGATTACAGGCACGTGCCACAACACTCAGCTAATTTTTTGTATTTTGAGTAGAGATGGGGTTTCACCATGTTGGCCAGGATGGTCTTGATCTCCTGACCTTGTGATCTGCCCGCTTTGGCCTCCCAGAGTGCTGGGATTACAGGCATGAGCCACCATGACTGGCCTAATGCTACCCCATTTTCAACCTCTGCCTCAGTAAGTTTTAGTCCCTCTGTAGGGAATGCATCTTCCCTGTGGCGAGCAGCTTCATGGGCTGCAAGGATCAGTTCCAATGCTGCAGCTCACCAGGGCAGTTAAGTGCTTCTCTCTCTGTGCCCCCTTATCACTTTGTGTTCCTTCTGTTCACTTGCCTGACTCTTCCTGCGGGAAGCAAGGAGAGTAGTCATTAAACAGTTGCATTGAATTTGTTTTCCAAGTGCCTTGAAGAAAATACTTCGCTACAGGGTGTTTTTAAAGTTCCACGTTGTTAACGATTTAACTACACCAGGATGTTAAAATATAAATGCCTTAATAGTTTCAAGTGTTGAAAAGAATCTAGAGAGAGTTAAGTGTTCAACCTTTTATAATAAAGCAATGAAGAGACCTAAATAGGATATCATTTAGCCTGCCTAAAAAAACTACAGTAATTAAGCAAGATAAAGGGAACACACTTTTAAAACAAGATACATGTGAATGCACTTCGTAACCTATTCTCTACAATGACAAGGCACTGCAGTATTTTGACAGCCAAGTATATTCTTTAGATGCTATTTTATTTAATCATGATTTTCATAGACACAAGAAGCACCTGTGGACTGCTATTTTTCATAATTAGTGACTCAGCTCAAATATGAGCTTTAATATATAAAATGTGAAATATCTAACTTTTTATTTTTTTTACTCATTTTATTTATTGTTCTTTCTACATATGGAAATGTCAGTTTCATGACTGTGGGATTTTGGTTTATTTAATTACTGCTATAACCTCAGCATCTGGAACAGTGTTTGGGATGTCATGGGGATTCAATAAACATTAACTGAAAGAATAAATATGTAGTAATTTGAAATAGATGGAAAAAAAGAAAAAAATTGATAAATCTCATAAAATACAACCAATGGTTTCCAAAAAAACTGAGCCTAATTATCATGTCACAAAGAAAAGAGAAATTTCAACCAGCATATAGGGACATCCAGCTTGAGGCATCCTGAGGCCCACTCACCTGCATGGGTGAGGCCAAGGGGACCCACTTCTCCATTATATACCGGAACAGCATGAAGATCTTGTCAGACAGTCGGTTGGCATCCAATCTGGGATAGGGAAAATCTCTCCAGTGGTTGACATATTTGTAAATGGCTTTGCTAAATTTCTCAAGGGCTGCATTTAAAACACACAACCACAGACTGAGAAAAATATAAAGATGGACAGACTATAAAATAATTTAAGAAGAGAGTGCTGATGATTAGTAAATACGTAGTAGTTTCTATATGATCTTACAACTGCATCAAATACACAAACAAAAAGTGCTCAGCCACAAAAATGAAATGCAAATTAAAAGCATAATGAGACACTACTACCTGCTAACCAGAATGTCTAAAATTTAAGACAGTCAATGGCAAGTGTTAACAAGACTAAGATGCAGCTGGTATTCTCACATACTGGTGGTAGAAGTGTGAATTGGTGCAAGCACTTTGGAGGACTCTTTTGACACTATCTAACAAAGCTGAATATGCATTCCATTCGACCTAACTATTCCAGTCTTATGTATATAGCCATTAGATATGTGTACATATGAGCACCAAAAACTTGTACAAGAATATGTTCATATGTGCTTTATGTTTTGGTAATAGCCCAAACAGAATATAGTCTAAATATCTGCTAATAGGTAGAATTCTATTACATTCCATAGACAGGTAATAGAATACAGAAATATGGGCCATAGCTCCACAGAACAACATGGATGAATCTTAAAAACAGGCAAAGCTAATGCTATTTCAAGTTAGAATTGTGTTACCCTTTGAAGGTAACATGAGGGGGCTTCTGGGTCCTGATCTCCCACTTCTTGACCTAAGTGGCGGCCACATGGGCAGGTTCACTTTGAAATAACTCATCTATGTGTACACTGCGGATTTGCCTGATTTTCTGTGTCTATGTTTTACTTTAATAAAATTAAGAAATCTTAGGCCTGCTAAAATACCATTTGGGACATGAATCCACATATATTTGCATGATATGCACAAAATAATTTTTTTCTTCAGCCCTTACGTGCCACTCATTTTGTTACATAATAAAATTCATTAGGCTATTCTTCAGGGCCTCCTCACATTCACAGAATACTCTGGAAAAGACCCTGTGCACGTTAGCTGTAGAGCTGGCCGTTTATTGGCTCATTCAATCTCTCCAAATTCCTTATGATTTCCTTGAGAATCTCCTGCTACATTTTACCATAATTTATTTCCTGGCGTGTGTGTGTGTGTGTGTGTGTGTGTGTGTGTGTGTGTTTCTAACTGACCTGTAAGTAACCTGAAGAAAGGGATGATGTCTTGCTGGTTCATGGTATGTGAAGCAGTCAGCACAGTGTCTGCTAATTTACCGATTGATCAAATGACTAGGTATGGATGAATGGCTGGATGGCTGAGTAGCTGGCTGGCTGGATAGCCACTAAATTCGATACCTTTTCTTTAGTGGCAGTCAGGCAAAAACTTCCTTTAAAACCAGAGGGCACTTACATAATTTTATAACAGAGAATTCCCTTAGTTATGTTCATGAGTATTTCCAGTTTTATTTAATTTTACTTTCTTCATTGTTAATATTAAAAGGAGAAATGCTGTTAGAAGCTCCAAAGTTTATTTGCAGGAACAGTGTTAGCTATGATAATAAGTAGGAATAGTAAAAGGTATTGACAGTGGGTTAAGTCTAGTATAGCTGCACAGGTTCCTCAGTCAGACTGTCATAGTTGACGGTCTTGGCTCTGCCATGTACTGGCTGTGTGACCTGAGGCAAGCTGTTGAAACTTTCTAAGCCCAATGTTCTCACTTGTAAAATGGTGGGAAAAAATGCTACATGTCTAATGTGGTTGCTGTGAGGGTTAAATGAAATAGTAATCTTAAAATATCCAGGGCAGTGTCCAGGCACATAGCAAGTTCTCAGTATATATCAGATAAGGATATTACTTAGATGACAGAACCAGAGGAAATGGGAAAAAATGGAATAGAAGAGCCTTGGTGGATTGGTGAAGAAGACATTCCTGACAGTGTGGGCTTTTAAATTACAAAATAGTAGTGTTAGAGTATGTTGGAAGCAGAAAGGAAGACAGCAATCACTTCTTCTGATGTTTTTAGATATGAAACCGGGGGTGAGAGAAGGACAGTGTCTCCTAGTGGCTCAAGTGGCTGAGCAGAGACAAGAGACCAAGTCTCCAGTCTCATCCAAGAAGGCTCCCTGTACACTGCAAATGCTGCTTCCTAGGAATTCCAGGCCACGTTCTTCTCTGCAGACTCTTGATTTCTGTGACATATTTTGGTTTGGGGTAGAAGAGTTTATGACCATAGTTCACTTGCCTGTTTTTCTTGATTTTGTGATTGCTTGTATTTTGGTTATTGTTTAGTTATCATTATTATAATATTATATTATAAGCAGATGCCAAAATTTAACCTTCCCTAAGAGCTGGTAAGTACTGACAACCATTGCCAAGAAAGTGTCGTCCAATTAGAGAAGGAGGTCAGTTGAAATGGAAGTTGTGCAGGGCAGTGAAGAGTGTCGACTGGGTGGTCCTATAGACCTGGGTTTGAATGCCACCTCTGTATCTCATTGACTGTGCCATCATTTTGGGAAAATTCCTTACTTGAACCTCAGTGTCTCATCTATACAATGGGCAAATAGTACTTATCTTGCAGAATTGCTGTGAGGATCGAGTGAGATAATTCCCTGCCCTGGGCTTTCCATGTGGTAGGCACTCAGTAATTGGTAGCTATTATTATTCAAAAGGATGAGATTGGAGTTAAAGGGGAAACAAGACTTTTGGTCAATTTATAAGACAGTTCATAGTCTGGTTGTAAGCAAAGAGGAAATCATTGGGATACCCACCAATACAGAAAGTTCCCTTCATCCTTTCATCCTCAGCCAGCCTGAGCATGGTTTGCATAGTGAGCAGGGTCATCATCATGAAAGGAATACTCTGGGACACTGCAGTGAGGGGCAGAGGGGAGAGAGGTGTTATTTATCTTCTCACATTTGGGGTTCTGTGATTCCAAATCAACAAGAAGCATTTCAGGGCTGCGTGGAGGAGGCAGATGAGGTGTAGTAGAAAGATGTTTCTGTAATTCCCCCATCTACACCCCACCTTAATACCAGGCTGTAGCTAGATAATCAAAGAGGTGCTGGTTGAAAATAAGGTTTTAGCTACACAGCCGCCTGTACCTGTTGTTAAGCGGCAATTGCTTATTTGGAAGGCAGCTATACTCACCACTATACCACGAATGCTGCCAGCAATTGCTTATTTAGATAATTAATTTATCAATGTCGATCTTTCTCGCCAGATCTTTCCTGTATCCCTAAAGTATAGGTAAACATATGTAACAGATGTTCCTAAATATCTGTTAAATAAAGTAGTGTAGAAATAAATGGTAGACATCCCTATTTCACATAAATGTTTGGTGGTTTGTAGAGTACACCTTACAGAAAATGTGCTTCTGCAAATGCAAAGCTGGATGAAGGAGAAGTTGAGGATGGGAGAGAGTCTGGCCAAATTCAGAGCACTCTGGACTAGTGGCTGGGCAGCAGAATCATCCATGCTCATTTTAAACAGCTGCCCACATCCCTCTATCAATATTTCTTGGTACAGAAGAAGGTAGAGATGTGATAGGCACTCAGTAAGTGGTAGCTTCTTCTACCATTTGCTCCCATTTAGCTTTTAGAAAATTAAGAGTTGCCATTTCCCGGGGAAAATGTGGAGAATATTCTCCTATACCATAGCTGGTTGCCAATTCAGCCAGGGCAAGCACAACGAATTCATTTGGTAGCTCTAAGATCCTGAAGTTATTTTGTACTTCATACATCACAGAGTTGAAATCATGTGCAGCAAGAGACACCAAAACCTCACCAGCCAGCATTCTGATTTCTCGGAGAATCTGAGGAGAAAAAGAAAAGTAACAATAACAACTAGAAAAAGAGCAGAGTCAGTCTACAGAGGGGAACTAGTCAACATAATATTTATGTATGCATTTATTTAGTTTTAAAATTGTAGATTCAGGGTACATGTGCAGGTTGGTCACCTGATTCAATTGTGTAATGGTGAGGATTGGGCTTCTAGTGCACCCGAGACTCAAACCGTGAACATTGTACCTGACAGGTAATTTTTCAACTCTCACCATCCCTCCCACCTTCTCTTCTTTTGGAGTCTGTAAACATCTACTGACCCCCCAAATCTGCAAGAACCCTATTAAAACCAGTTTTAGTGCAATCGAGTTACCAATACTTTCCCAGCTACTGACACCTACCAAGAATCGTTTGACGTGGTTTTGAAACAGTCTTGCTTTCCCTTTGCCCCAAAGAATACGACATAGTATACTATTTATGTTCCTCTGGCGTAGGGACAAAGGGAGAACAGGCTGTTACAAAACCATAGTGAGAGACTCTTGGTAAGGGTCAGTAGTTGGGAAAGCAGAGGTAATTTGAACGCATTTAAAAAACTGGTTTTAATAGAGTTCCTGTAAACTTGGAGGTCAGTAGATGTTTTCTTGCTGATTGACCTGGTACCATGAACACAGGACTTACGTTTTATGTTTAAGTGATGCAGATTACTGTGGTTGAAAGACTGAAATGAAAAGTGAAATGAAATGGGCTAGGAATTCAGACCTTTGGTTTTGGTGTTAATCTGGCCTAATTATCTCCAATATTGGAGGTATTGGGAAAGACTTCTGATTTTGGTGATGGTGAGCTAGGTAAATTTGATCAACCTCCCCTGAGGAAAATACAAAACGTCCCGATAAGATATGAAAAATATATACACATACAACTATCGGTAAGCTCACAATATAGAGTGGAATGAATTACTGAGTTGAGGTCTGGAAAAGATTATTGATCTAGAGAGATAAGCCCTGCATTTGAGGCTGTTTTGTTGCATTTTTAAAGCAATAGAGTTCAGGGTTAACCACCAGTGGTGAGACTCTGGCCATCTCACCTCTTGTCTTTTGGGCTAAGACATCAAGGGGCTGTGTTTAGATAAAAGGTTATATTGGTATTCTCATGAATGACAATCCAATTTTGGGTTTTAAGATGTGACCCAGAAATTGCAAGCGCTGAAAGTGATCATAAATTGTTAGTGCCCTTGGCAGGAACAAGTAAAACTTCTTTCTGGAAGAAATAGCACCATCATGAGATTCAAATTATTTCTACAAATAATTGTTTTTTTGCTATGATGTCTACCAGACAATCTAAGTTAAGTAGGTACATAAAGAAGTCATATAGAAGCCAAGCAAACTGGTTTCTAGTTATGTTACTTGTTCTGTCAATAGACAGCTGTGTTACTTTGAAAAAAATGTATCTCTAATCATGAACTTCCTCATCTAAAAGGAGGTTGGATAATATCACCTCTAAAATCATTCTTTTCTTTGCCTCAGTTTCCTGATCTGTGAAGGAGTAAGTAATAGGCATTATAACGGTATCCAAGTTACCACAAAGAACGAATGCAAGTGATTCGTGGTCCTGGCAATGGTGTAGAAAAGCTTACTGATGTCCACATAGGTGTAATTGGGTCACTTAAAGATCCTTTTCACCATCATGAACCAAACTTACATTGTTGTCTCTCATGTCCTTAGAAGCATAATAAATCAACTGATGGACAATTGCATCATCCAGGATGTCAGTATTCTGAATAACAGAAGTGAGATGACTGTAAATGTCTTCCTGTGAACATATAAAGGCATACACAGAAATTTGGATTGCAAAAATAAAGGAATCAAATGAAATCCTAATGAATTACACCATTAAAGTAAGCAATATATCTTTACTACACAATGGATTTTATATTATATATCTTAATTAAGGCTTTCTTTCTCTTTTTTGAGATGTAGCTTTGCTCTTTTTCGCTAGGCTGGAATGCAGTGGCATGATCTGGGCTCACTGAAACCTCCACCTCCTGGGTTCAAGTGATTTTCCTGCCAGCCTCCTGAGTAGCCAGGATTACAGGTGTGTGCCACCACACCTGACTAAATTTTATACTTTTAGTAGAGATGGATTTTACCATGTTGGCCAGGCTGGTCTTGAACTCCTGACCTCAAGTGATCTGTCTTGGCCTCCAAAAGTGCTGGGATTATAGGCATGAGCCACCGTGCCTGGACTTAATTTAGGCTTTCGGAATATAACATGCACCTTTGGGAGTCAAAGGCTACAGAGCAAAGTTAATCCTAAAAACTATATTAACTTGGCTTCATTTCTATGTCAAGATATAGTTGAAGGCCAGGGTAGGCTATCTGACATAGTCATGTCTTTTGAAAAGCACTCAGGGGAATGGAAATGCCTGTCAGCCTAATTGCTGCTCTTACTACCAGGGAGTGAGTATGGTACTAGGGAACACACTGTAACTCCCCAAGAGGCTGCTAAACTATAAAACTGGGTCCTAAGGGACATTTACAGGCCCTTGTTTCATTCATGCCTCTGCAGACAGAAAGTTGTGGACAACCTTTTAGACAGTGCCTCCAGTTGTCTGACTTGACTAGATGCCCTGTGTGAGTGCTTTTGTAAATCTTTTAGGTGGCTATGTGTCCTCTGAAAGATGAAAGAGAGACTGGTCTTCTGAAATCTCCAATAGCTTCAACAAACACCTCCAGCCACTGCACCCATGCTTAAGTTATTAAATAGCATCATTTGCATTCCTCCTCAGGGTGGTCTTGGGAAATTTGAGAATAACACATAATTTTTCTTTGCTCTCTTTCCTGTATTTTCCGGGCCTGCCTAACTATCTCTGTGAGTTCTTTTCTTGCTCCATTTGCTTTCTCTGCTGTCTGCAGGCCTTGTTCTCCAGCAAGGCTAACATTTATGGAGTTCTCACCACATTCCTGGAACTGCGCCAGACTCATTATCTGGAGCATTTTATTAATGCTCACAAGTCACTGTGTTAGATACCACAAATATATTCATTTTATAGATGAGGAAATTGAGTCCTAGTGAGCTTAATGTAGTTAGTGTTACATACTTATGCCACACTTTGAAACCAACAGTCTGAATTTTAGCTGGCACCTTAACCTCTTGGTTATGCTGGCTATTATTCTCTAACTTGACTCACCATAACATAATTAGGAAGTGCTTGTTAAAAATATATATTCTCGGCTGGGCACAGTGGCTCACACCTGTAATCCCAGCACTTTGGGAGGCTGAGGCAGGTAGATCACGAGGTCAGTAATTCGAGACCAGCCTGGCTAACATGGAGAAACCCTGTCTCTACTAAAGATACAAAGAATCAGCGGGGCGTGTTGGTGCGTGCCTGTAATCCTAGCTACCTGGGAGGCTGAAGCAGGAGAATCACTTGAACCTGAGAGGCGGAGGGTTTCAGTGAGCTGAGATCGCATCATTGCACTCCAGACTGGATGACAGTGTGACTCTGTCTCAAAAAATATATATATATATAATATATGTATAAAATATATTATACACATGTAATATATATACAAAGTATAGATAAAATATATGTATAAAAATATACATATAAAAATATATTTTATACATGTATATTATATATTATATATAATATATACAAGTTTTATAGTATAGTTTACACATATATAAAATATATATTTTATACATATATATTTATAAATATATATTTTATACACATATACTTATATATATATATTTTTTTTTTCTGATCCCCTTACTGAAAATTCTCCTTCAGTGCTTCTGCGATCCAGAGGTTATTCTCCAAATGATCCCCAATGTTTGATAAATAGTGTTATTTGGGAAAGGTGACTGAAAGATTAATGTAATGATTTGCAAGCATACCTAAATGTTTGGATCACTTCCATGAGCTTTAAATGTTTAAGCTTTCCACAGACTGATTCAATCAGAATCCCTGGTAGTAGGGCCTGGGTGTTAGTATTTTCCGAAAACTCTCTAAGGGATTCTAATATGTAGTCAGCGTTGAGAACCACTGAGTTAAGAGATAAAGGTATAGGCACTGCCCTTCGTAGGGAGACAACACTGAATAATGATTAGGAACATTTTTTGGAGTCAGATGGGCTTGCGTTTGGATGTAGTCCTGCTGTCCTTAGTTGGGCAAGTCATGTAATTTCTGTGTGCCTAATTTTTACTCAGTTATCAAGTGGAAATAGCAATACCTACCTGATAAAATTGTTCTGAGGAGTCAATATTATACAATACACATTTGTTTGGAAACTATCTAGCATTCTACTTCCTAGAAAAGTGTTCAATGAAGGGCAGTTATTTCTTTTATTTTATAAGAGGTGGTTGAAATGTGAAAAGCCTTCAATTCTTAGATAAATTTATAGCTGTGAAATTGCATTATAGACAAGCAGGGGAGAGCTTTTGCGATTTTTGTAACAACCCTCAAATGATAAAGGAAAACACTCTCATCCACATGTTTGTACATCTGACATACACCTTTCAACATCTGCCTGTATAAAGTTATAATTGCTGTTTTCTAGACATAGATGCTGTGATTCTTGAAATGCTAAATATCATTGTTTAAACATGACAATGACTTTCATTACAACTGCATTTACTGAAAAATTTAATGCAGTTTAACAAGCCAGAGAAAAATGAGAAAGTTGAGGCAAAGAAAATATATACAAAATGTTGCAACAACAGGACTGAAAAAGGGAAAGAGATTTTTCTCTATTTTCCCTACCTTGTTAACATTATCTTCCTTGTTCAGCATGCCAAGAGTGAGGTTAATATCCCCAAACATCTCTAAAATGTACAGAAAAGTAAGAATTAAAATACGTGCTGAGATGCCCTTCTGTTAATTATTTTGTAATTGACACAGAAAGTTCATTCATTCATCTATCCTCTCTTTCTCTCTCTCCATTGACTGCTAGCTCTTTGATGGCAGGAAATGTTTTATTCATATCCATGACACAATTGAAAATAGCAGATGCTCAGTTATTTTTTTTTTTTTGAAACCTGATTCAAATGTGAAAGGGAAGATAAAAGATGCTGGATTTCTATTTATCCCTCCAGGCAAATGGGTATTGCCTTAGAAATTCTCTTTTGCGGGGTTTAGCTCTAAGAGTCAATGAGCTGAATTTCTCACTTCTGACTTGAGCATTAGAAGGCAAGGGTGCAATACAGCTGTTTGTTTTTCACTCGTCTTCTCCTCAATACCTCTCTCATCTCCTTTTTCCACACTCTCTTCAACTCTATCTATTCTCCTGTGTCTGCCAACTCCCTCTTTTGGTTCCATGCTCATGAAGGGCTCCTGTTTTCTGATAATGACCTAAATGTGTTTGATTTGCATTTTCTAGGAATATATTTTTTTTGAATAAAGCACTCTAGAAAACTGGAAAAAAATTGAGGCAAAGGAATTGAGCAATTTCAAGCTACATGGCAAGTTGGTAAGAGAAATGCTTTTGGAGATGAAGATTTCTCATGAACCTCCAAGCCAAAAAACATACTCCTTTAGAGCAATCTTTTTGGCAAAGCAGAAAGGCAGCCATACCTGGAAATTGGGGGAAATAATTCTGAAAGACTTTTCTAGTATTTAAAATTAAATAACAAATTGCCTTTCTTTGATATGTAGCCACTTTCTCCTCATGTCGACTATAAATTTTACAGCACAACCATCTCTCAGGCTTCTAGTCTATATTGGTCCTTCACAATCAGCATGATTTTATTATGTATTTAGCATACCATTTCATAAATCCTTTGAGGTGTACAGACCTCCCACAATGACATACCACCCCCAGCCATCATATATGCTTATAATTCCATAAGACACAAAACACAGGGTGGAGCCTTGACTCCTCAGGATCTGATGATACTTACCTATGGATTCCTTTGTACTGAGTGTCATGTCTTAGCTGTTTCAGGGTCTCTAAAAGATAGCACCTAAGTATTAGAAATAGTAAGGCTAAAAAAATCAAAGAGGCAGGTTGACAAGTTTCTCATATAAGGTTCACATGAGCCTCTCTAAATGAAAGTCCCTCCTCTGCTTGATTGGCACAATGATCTGGGAGCTTCCAACGATGGGCTTGCTGTTGAGGTTGATGCTGTATTCTACCACTATGGCATTTTCTCGCATCTGAGCTCCTGCTAACCAACAAAATGGCTGCATCTCACCAAATATTGTCCCTTTGGTGACCAGAGTACTTGGGAAAGAAGTAATTAGAGACTGGGACTCAAACCATTGTTGTAGACCGAAGGCGTTCCTCTCCCTAAACTTGGGTCCATTGATCACAAATTCAGGACTGGTTTTCAGCGCTCACTTCACTGGCCTGATGTTGAGAAAGCGTTTATGGTGATCTTGTTGATTGTTATACTTAGTGAAAGTTAGTCACATGAACTGAGCATGCTCAGTGGACTGGAACGCACTTCAAGGGGCAGTTGGATGGAATGTCCAACTGACAGCAGGAAAGCGAAGCCCTCTATACCTCCCTCTCCATTAATTCATCACTGGCATGTTCAGGATCTTGGCCTCACTCCTGGCTCAGACTTTTTCTCTGTCTCCATGCTTTCTTTTTGTTTTCAAGTTTTTTTTTTTTTTGTCTACACCAATTTTCCATAATGTTTTCAACTTTTCTAGCGTGAAATGAAATCTGATCTCCAACTCTAAATCAGATCTCCAACTCTTAATCTAAATCTCCAACTCTAAATCTTCGATATATGTCCAGACTCTATGTGAATATGGAGGATGATAGAGAATGGGAAGGGGGTACTGCTAGTCTATAGGGCTAAATGTCAAAGGGGCTAAGAAGGGGAGCTCATGACAGTTTTTATCTGCTGCTGCTTTTTTGGCTATCTTATCTTCATTGGCGAAGCTTATTCCAGATTCAAAGGTCAACTGCTTCCAACTAAACCTTTGAATTCATCATTCTTTTCACAGACATTTTGTGCTGTATCAAAGAGGTCCTCAACATTTTCTGCTTCCCAAGTCATCATCACTTTCAGAGTTTTGTCTGCAATTGACTTATCATGAGATTTACTTGGTATCCTTATTTAAAATGTGAATTTCGAGGCTCCACTTCAGACCCAATAAATTAGAATGAGGGGGCAGCAATCTGTATTTTAAATATGCACCCTGTTGATTCTTATGTTCACTAACTTGAAAAGCACTGACCAAGATCCTTGCCCATTCATTAGTGGATCAGTAAATAGCAGTTAACTGAAGAGTGTTCATTGTGGTTGGGTAAGGAGCTCTTCCCCATTGTCATGACTCACTCACTGAAGAATAGGCCAAGATTGGTGAGTCAGGGAGGTACTGGGATGATTAGAGGCAGCCTGAAATTCTTAACATAGGGACAAAAAGATGTTAGAAATTATGTGCTCTTGGAATCTTAAAGAACAATGTATAGCAGAATCAATAATAAGAAAGCCATTTGTGGCACATATACACCACAGAATACTATGCAGCCATAAGAAATGATGAGTTTGTGTCCTTTGTAGGGACATGGATGAATCTGGAAACCATCATTATCAGCAAACTGACACAAGAACAGAAAATCAAACACCACATGTTTTCACTCATAAGCGGGTGTTGAACAATGAGAACACATGGACACAGGGAGGGGAGCATCACACTCTGGGGTCTGCAAGGGAGGGACAGCAGAGGTGGTGGGGAGGTTGGGGAGGGATAACATGGGGAGAAATGCCAGATGTGGGTGACAGGGGGATGGAGGCAGCAAACCACATTGCCGTGTGTGTACCTATGCAACAATCCTGCATGATCTGCACATGTACCCCAGAACCTAAAGTACAATTTAAAAAATAATAAATAAAATAAAATAAAATAAAATAAGAAAGCCATTTAGGTAATTGTTACAACCACTTTCTTAATGTTTTTGTGAATGGTGACAAATAATTTTTCTGTATGTCTGTATGTAAAGATTTCCTTGATTTCATAGAGATTAGAGAAGTTAAGAGATAATTGATTTATATTGACTTTATAATTTATTCATTGCTGCAATCAAAACACCACTTTTTGCTAAAATCTTTTCAGACAAAGCAAATTCACTCATTGAAACCAATATTGCAGATAGTTTTAAAATCCCCAAATCCTCAAAACAGCTGATTTGCTGTCATTTTATTCCATTTTGCAGGGGCCTGCTTTTTGTGTCTTCCCATTATTTCCTCCTTTTCTCTTTACACGAGGCTAACACAATATGGGTTTGATTCCTCGAAGACTCCAGGAGGATCTTAAACACTAATTCGCAAAGTGAATAGTATGGGATGTGCCAACTAATTAAGTATTGTTTCTAGATATTTGTGAGGGAGCCTAAATTTAGCCTGCTAAGGAATTAGAGTGTTTCACCGGGTATGTGGTAGCCATCCCCTTTCAATATAACTTGTCAAATGATGCTACCCAATCCCAGGCCTACTATGTTCCCATGTGATGTTATCAGATAAGAATATTAATAAGGCAGTAAAGGTAAAAATATAAAGCTATAGAAGAATAGATACATAGAAATAATACAAAATCATTATAAAAATTTAAATTTTATGGTTTTAATAGTTTAATTTTTTTGTTTTTTGAGACAGAGTATTGCTCTGTCACCCAGGCTGGAGTGCAGTGGCTCTATCTCGGCTCACCGCAACTTCCGCCTCCCGGTTCAGTAGATTCTCCTGTCTCAGCCTCCCGAGTAGCTGGGACTACAGGCAGCTGCCACCATGCCTGGCTAATTTTTGTATTTTTAGTAGAGACAAGGTTTCACCATATTGGTCAGGCTAGTCTTGAACTCCTGACCTCAGGGGATCCACCCACCTCAGCCTCCCAAAGTGCTGGGAGTATAGGCGTGAGCTACCACACCCAGCTGGGTTTTAACAGTTTTATTGTAGATAGTTTTAATGTAGACTATATAATTAATTTAAACTTTAAGATTTATCCTTTTTGTTCTTCAAATGAAGTGTTAGATTTTTGTAAAATATACTAAAAGTAAAATTAGGCTCAGTCTTGTTTGATTTGTCAGTTTCATGAGATAAGCCTAATCTCTTTAATATATAAAAGGGAAAGAAATATTAGCTGGCAATGTCATATAGAAGTAATTATGCCTGGCCACGTGAGGTGGCTCAAGCCTGTGGTCCCAGCACTTTGGGAGGCCAAAGTGGGCAGATCACAAGTTCAGGAGATCGAGACCATCCTGGCCAACATGGTGAAACCCCATCTATACTAAAGGTACAAAACTTAGCTGAGTGTAGTGGTGTGCACCTGTAGTCCCAGCTACTCAGGACGCTGAGGCAGGAGAGTCACTTGAACCTGGGAGGGCAGAGGTTGCAGTGAGCTGAGATTGTGCCACTGCACTGCAGCCTGGCAATGGAATGAGACTCTATCTCAAAAAAAAAAAAAGAAAAGAAAAAGTGATTATGCCTTAGATGCTAGTAGCCCCAATTTCCCATCTTTCCTTTTCATTTTTCCTTCCTCCTTCCTTTACTTCTTCCTTCTCCTCCTGTCTCTCCTATCTTCTCTTCTCTCCTCTCCCATTCCCTGGTCTCTCTTTTCTCTCCTTTAATATTATTTTTTTACTCTTTTCTCTTTGCTTTTCTATTTGTTGTAAATAAAACAACAGAATAATTTCCAGTAAAATTCACTTTAGCTGAATTCAGCACACATTTAGTGACTACTTAGTAGGCAAGAAGCCCATGATAGGGATTCCTGGACAAATCATAATAAGAGAACCATGTCCTAATCTCAAGGAACTTGCACTCTAGGGGAGAAGCCAGTTCACTGGTACAACAGATGGAAAAATGAGCCAGGAGAGTGATCATTTATTTAATAGAGGAGTAAACAAAGAGCATGAAAGAGTTGTGAATTCTGTCTGCAAAGCATGATGATAGAATTTGAGTTAGTACTTGGAAGTAGAGATGAGTCCTCTTCATAGCATTCAGAAAATCCTGTCTTCTTCTCCAGGTAGAAGACTTCAGATCTTCTAATTAGTTTTTTACTTCTTCAGCATGAGTATCGTGAGTAAACAATAGCATTTTATCGATTTGCAAATTTGATTTACCAAGATTTATTTTTAAAATTTTAATTTCTAGAATTTCAATAGCTGTTGAGGTATAAATAGTTTTGGTCTCATGGTAATTGGGGCCTTTTGCCTTTTGGAGATCATTATACCTTGGGCAGAACTTTCAGGACTAGACTTTAACTGTCAGCTCTTGGACCTATAGGTTGTGTTAGTGAGAAATGAGATATAATTTTTTTTTTTGACTGAAGAACTCACTTTTTGTGGCAACTAAATAACTCAAAGCAGGATACTTTTATTATCTCAGCTTCTCATAATGAATGAGTTGAGTCTCATAATTGCCCAAGTAAATAATCTTAGAATAAAAAATTATTAGTATTATATTTTTAAGGATTAAAGTACAACTTCTTTGCCTCTAAATGATTCTCTTACATTTTGAAATCTTTTTATCCCTTTTTAAAAAAGAAACATGCTCCTGTTGTCTTTTGTTTACCTTTACAGGATTAAAAACACACTTTTCATGCTTTTGGTAGTTTCAGTGGCCTCTAGATGTGCATAAATATGTGAATATTCTCATGTTACAGTTACGGACTTTTAGAATCCTAGAAATGGTCAGTAAGTTTTATAAAAATAATTTGTTAGGTAAAACTGTTCAAAAACATTTAAATCAAAAAGTGATAGTAAAATATTAGACAAAATTTAAAATAGTAAATTTTAATATCAATAGTATTTAAACATGTTAGGAATATTTGCTAGAAAAGAAGCAAATCAAAAGACATAACGTGGATCTAGGATTAAAAAACAAAATGTAATTTTCATTTTTGGCCTTAGTATTCATATATGTAATGCTTCACCTGCTTCTATGGTGCACAGAAATGAGTACAGAATTTTAGAAAGAATAAGCTGGTGCTCATTTCCACAGTTTGTACTTAATAAAAGAGGAAGTAAATATATCCATTAATATTATAGATTTTTTTTTTTTTTACCAATAAGGTTATTTAATCCATCTGAGCATTAGTTACATCATCTGTAAGATGGTTAGTTGTATAGATTAAGTGAATAATGCAGGGAAAATACATAATTATACCAAAAACAGCCTAATGAGACCACACCATTCCAGCAACTTTCTGTTTATTGAAGTCTTAAGATTATGATTTCTGATTTTAAGAAAATGCTTGTAAGCTTTGTAAAATGTTGAAACCAGACAATCTTAATATAGGGCTAATTTTAAGAGAAAGTGTCCTGTATATAATGTGTAGTTTTTCTTATAGCTGATTTTTAAGGTTCTTTTTATCATTTATTTTAAGCAATTTGGTTATGTTGCAGCTTGGTGTAATTTTCTTCATGTTTCTTTTGTTTGAAGTTCACAAGTTGCTTGAATATATTACATTATAATTTTTTTTAATCAAATTTGGAAATATTTTAGCCAATATGTTTCCAATATTATTTTCATCTCTTCTTCTCTCTTCTGCTTCACTTCATCAGGGACTCCAATAATACATATATTAGGCCACTTGAAGTTGACGTAACTTGCTGATGCTCTGTTAAGTTTTAATCTCTTTTCTATTCTTTTGTATTTTATTTTGGATATTTCCTATTGCTTTGTCTCCAGTATTTCTTTCAGCCTTGTCTAAACTGATATACTATCTGGTGTATTTTTTTTTTTTCCTGAGATGGAGTCTCACTCTATTGCCCAGGCTGGAGTGTGGTGGCACCATCTGGGCTCACTGCAGCCTATGTTTCCTGGATTCAAGTGATTCTCCTGCCTTAGCCTTCTGAGTAGCTGAGATTACAGGTGCCCACCACCATGCCTGGCTAATTTTTTTATTTTACTAGAAGTGGGGTTTCACCACATTGGCCAGGTTGATCTCAAACTCCTGGCCTCAAGTGATCCACCTGCCTCAGCCTCCCAAAGTGCTGGGATTACAGGTGTGAGCCACTGTGCCCAGCCTGTATTTTTTATTTCACACGCTTGTTTTCATTTCTAGAAGTTTTGTTTGGGTCCCTTTTTATATGTACTGTTTGTGTCTCTATCTAATTGGATCAAGTTTTCCTCTAGCTTCTTTAGCATCTGTAATAAAGACTATTTTAATGTTCTTGTCTATTAATTCTATCATCTGTATCATTTCTTAATATGCTTCTATTTGTTTTTTCCTTATGATTATTGGTTGTATTTTCTGCTTTTTTGAATGCTTTCCCTCCATGAGATAGCCGATATCATGAATTTTATTTTGTTGGGTGTTAGATACTCTTGAGCTTTGTTCGGTGATTCATTTGTTACTTTGAAAAAATTTGATCCTTTCAAAGCTTACTTGTAAGTTTTGTAAAATGTAGGGACCAGACAATCTTAATCTAAGGATAATTTGATATATTCTTCTGAGTTTATCTGATATTCCATGAATTATAAAGCTTTCCACTCTGGCTGGTTGAAAATATGGGTTATTTCTAAACCTGTGTGAAGTTTGGAGATTATTGCTTCTATTCTTTTTCAATGGTTTGTTTCCCAGCTTCAGTTTTCCTCATATGCATACCCTAGTAGGGACTCAACAGAAGATTAAAGGAGAATACTCGAGATCTTCAGAGTTCTCTCTGTATGCACCTCTCTCCTGTCTCATATTCTTCCAGTTAAACTCTATCCACTTTGCCATTCCCAGTCTCTCAGCTCCATCTCGCCAACTCAAGGATACCTCCAGTATCCTTCTGGTTTCTCTTTCCTTTGCCGAAGCTTAGAAACTTTCTCCAGAAAGTGACCTTGGGCAATTGTTGGGGCTAACCTCACATTTTTTCTATCTCTCAGAGATCATTGTCCTGCATCAATGGTGTCCAGTGTCTGAAAACTGATGTTTCTTAGATTATAAGTATCTGGGTTGCTTTTTTTTTTTCCCCAGTTGTTCAGTTCCTGTTACTTTATCTTTGTCAGTATCAGAAGTCTGCCAAGATTCTTACATATATTTATGCTGTTCAAGTCTTATGAACTTCTGCAACCTATTTTGCTCCCAGGAATAGTAGTGTATAAGTTAGGAATAGTAGTGTATAAGTTAGGAATATGTTTCCTTTCCCCTCCCACCAAAACCCAAAATAATAAACCCCAAAACAAAAACCGAGAAAGCACTATTAACAGTTGCTTAAATCTATAATGTTTTTATTTTCTTGTATAAAACTCACCTGGAGACAGGTAGCTAGGGCTAAAACAGCTCTTCAGCAATGTGTTATGGATCTATGCTGTTTTTCTTTTTCTTTTTTACTATTTTTAGCATGTGATTTGACCTTTACTTACAAGAAAAGTGCTGCATATCCAGAGCTCATGTTTGAATTCCCGGCAGGAAGAAGGTAGAATACAAAACTTTCTTCATGTGAGAGTTTACATTTTCAATTTGGAAAGAGAAGACATCCACAGTGAATTTCATTCACATATTATTGGTAAGAACTTGGTCACGTAGCCACTCTTCACTGCAGTGTAGATTGGGAAACCATGTATTTTAGTAGTTTCAATGCTTCTCAATAGAGGAAGGTAAGGAAGAAAAGGGTTACAAATATCTTTCAAATAGAGTGTCTATGGTATCTATTAGAATAATAATCCTTTCATGTTCCCAGCATTTAAGGATATGCAAGATTGCCAGAAGCCTAAATCTGGAACTATGACTAAAGATCTTTGGGAGCCAGAAATAGCCACTTATTTCCCATATTTGATAATATGTTCTTCTGTTAGTCAGTCTTCCATATATAAATCATAAACAGTGAATGAGAGTAGAGGCAGATGATAAAATTCGTTTAGGTTATAAAAGATAAATTCAAATAAAGACTATACTTTATATCATTGTCCTCATTTATTAGTTTTACTCCATGTTGAATTATTTTATTCAGAAGCTCTCAAAAGAATTCATTTTTTTCAATTCTTATTTAAGCTTTTGTGCCGCTTGATGAAAGCTATACAGATGCATATATGCATACATACCTGTGAGTATGTGCATGCATACATATACACAATAACTTTGATACTGTTTTGATAATAAAATTTTTGTTAACACATTTTATTTGTTTAAAAAAATCCTGGTGTAATCATATACAAGGAGAGCCACACATAGGCTAGCTGAGGAAACAGATGTTTTATGCGAGAAGCAAGATATCAAGGAATAGGCTTTAAGCATAATTATTAATAATAATCTTTAATGTGCTCTTTTCAGGGCTTGGGCTGGTTGGCTGCAAGGCTTTTGTTTTTCTGTTTGAGGATTATAAGTGTGACATAAGAGATGAATTATTTGGGAAAATATAGAAGTTTGGAAAAAATGCAGTGACATGAGAAAATTTGATGGTTGGTGGTGGAAGACTTTGAGAGACAAATGTCTAAGTAAGGTTAGATTTTGTTTTTAAAATATAAAAATTATCAGACATATACACAATAGAGATAATTGTATTATGAATGACTGTGTATGTTTACATCCTAGTTTTAATAATTATTGTTATTGCTCATCTTGTTTTATTCCTATCCCCATTTCCCTAATTTGTGTATTATTTTGAAGCAAATGCCAGATATTGTATAATTTCATTCATAAATATTGTAGTTTTTTCCTAAAAGGTATGGGTTTGAAAGAGTACATCAAGAAAAAATAAAATCTAGTCAGAGCTCAATTTTCTCATAGCATAATTATATTTAGAGATTGTTTAAATAAGATCCAGTTATGACTCATCTATTGCAATTAGTTGATAGGCTTTTATTTGTTTGTTTGTTTTTCTTTTTTGACAGAGTTTTGCTCTTGTTGCCCAGGTTGGAGAGCAATGGCATGATCTTGGCTCACTAAAACCTCCACCTCCCGGGTTCAAACAATTCTCTTGCCTCAGTCTCCTGAGTAGCTGGGATTACAGACATGTGCCACCACGCCCAGCTAATTTGGTATTTTTAGTAGAATGGGATTTCTCCATGTTGTTCAGGGTGGTCTTGAACTCCTGACCTCAGGTGATCTGCCCACCTTAGCCTCCCAAAGTGCTGGCATTACAGGTGTGAACCACCATACTGAGCTGATATGTCTCTTAAGTCTCTTTTAATGTATAGATTTTAATTAGGACTTTATTAATTTGATCTCTATGTAAAGAGTGATAAAAATCCTCCCCCACATTCAAGTTAAATAATCAATACAATCTAAATAATTTAGTTGTGCTATTTGGAGCATATTAGTTTTTGATGCAATGAAATAATCATAAGAAAAAAGCAGTATCAAGGAAAGAAAAAAGTAAGCTTAAAGATGTCAATACCGTGCAATTCAGCTATAAACACTTACTTATAAAGACAAATTTATACAACCTAAGAAGGAATTCCTTAAAAAGCAGGTATGGATGTGTGTATGTCTGTTTACCTTATTTGTGTTATAAATTGGCAAAGTATCTCATTCTAAAGTTATGGTATTTAGACAGATTTGTGGTTGCAAATTTGGCACTTAAGTAGTTATCTTGACTGTCAAGAAATATTAGTTAAAAATTTATTAAATAAGTACCATGTACTTCTAAAGTTATATAGTTTTATTTAAGTATTAGCAATTCTTACAAGGGCCATTTTGTTATAATTTGTGCAGACTGCATTGTTGGATACAACTTTCTCCACTGCAGGAATATCATAAGGCTAATGACTGGGAAATATCTTTTTTTTTTTTTTGGTATATGGAGTAGCATATATGGATGAAAGGACCTTAAAATTGGGAGGATTTTTCAATCTAAAATTAGATGCTCATACAAGAGAACCTTTCCTACTATAGACTCCCTTCTCCTTCTCCTTTCCCTAATCCCCACCCTGTTCTTAGCAGGTGGTGACTGCTATTCCTCCCCTAGCCCCCCATTCCCCAAGCCTCAATGTTTTTTTTTTTTTTTAAAGAAAGAAAAAGAGAGGAAAGAAAGTGAGAATGAAAGAAAGAAGAAAAAAAAAAGAATGTAAGAGAGAAAGAAAGAGGAAGAGAAAGAGGGAGAGAGAATGGGATTCTTGTTCTATTGCCCATGCTAGAATGCAGTCTAAAAATGGGTATTAAAAACCTCTTTTATGCCAATAATTGTGCTTAACAAT